>JACXGM010013168.1:0-23295 GCA_016801145.1 Umbra pygmaea | reverse complement strand
CATGTACTTACTATAAGTACTATAATGTCCATGTACCTACTATAAGTACTATAATGTCCATGTACTTACTATAAGTACTATAATGTCCATGTACCTACTATAAGTACTATAATGTCCATGTACTTACCATAAGTACTATAATGTCCATGTACCTACTATAAGTACTATAATGTCCATGTACTTACTATAAGTACTATATAATGTCCATGTACTTACCATAAGTACTATAATGTCCATGTACCTACTATAAGTACTATAATGTCCATGTACCTACTATAAGTACTATAATGTCCATATACTTACTATAAGTACTATATAATGTCCATGTACTTACTATAAGTACTATAATGTCCATGTACTTACTATAAGTACTATAATGTCCATGTACCTACTATAAGTACTTTATAATGTCCATGTACTTACTATAAGTACTATAATGTCCATGTACTTACCATAAGTACTATAATGTCCATGTACTAACTATAAGTCGCTCTGGATAAGAGCTTCACTAAATGACTAAAATGTAAATGTCAGAAATCACCAATTAGTGAGAGAAGTACTGCTTCCCTAAGTATTACTCATTAGGGAACTAATGGTTGGATTCTGATTTGGTTATTAGTTTATAGAACAAAAACAATCATACTAAGAAAATAGTAATGCAGTAGAGTATATATGAATGGATCATTCATTATAAATAGTGTCCCCTTAAAACCTCATCTGAAAATAAAATCATGGTTTGTAAATATGTGAAACTCTGGGGTCTCCTTATGTGATGTGATGTTTTATGACACTAATCCTTATATGAACCTGTCACTCTATGTTAACCTTTGAAAAATACATTCAGACTATTCATATCTGGAGGGAATAATGCAAAGCATTAAATCATGTTCAACAGAACACTAGGCTTAACATTTTTCTTTTGCTACAGTATGAAAAGTTTATACACTGAATATTTGTTGTACCTAAGCTAGTACCGTAGTAATCTACATTTATTTATTCAAGGGAATGAAGGAGAGCTAAGGAGACTGTAGCAGACTGAGATACAACCACAACAATTCCATCTAGCTATTGTATCTAAAATGGGCTAGAATCCAACTCTGTCAGAAAAACAGAGGCATAAATAACTAAAATAAAAAACGTGAGATGTCAGAGCTAATGTCTGTCCCATTTTATGTAAAGGGCATGCCAGAAAGGGTCATTGGTAAAGCAAATCATCCCACCCCCCACCTTACCTCAAACTTTAAGGCTAGGCACACACTTAAAGAGCATAGGAATTCAAATACGAAATGTGCAAATTTAAAAAACTATCATATGTTGGAACCTATTTGACATTACATTTCTCCATGTGTAAAAGTAAGACATCAAAGCCTAGACTGTAGTGAACTCTCCATTTCAGAAGGAACATTATTAACTCTCTTACATGGTCTCAGGGATGGTTAGCTCTAGAGATACCTGCAATCTTTACGAAGTTAGGTAGACAGGCTTTTACTTTTTCTGTACCTTGCGTCTGGAATAAATTCCCTGATCATTTTAAATGGAAGGAATTGGTACCACTACGCAATTCAAATGATGACAGAGGAATATTTCCATGAAGAGTGTTTGTATCCTTTGAATTGCGTTTATGTTTTGGTTTTTGGGCGTGGCTTCTTATACTTTTATTGTTTATAAATTGTGTTGATGCAGGGCTCATCCGCAAAAAATATGTTTTTTTCATTCCATGCTAAAATAAAGGTTAAATGAAAAAATACAGATCTACACTATTGTATCTCAATATATCAGCATGTGTAATGTTTTGCAAGGCAGATTCCTACCGTGTGAGTCAAGTTCAAATATAAAAGAAACATAGTTTTTAAGATTTTGATGTCATTACTGACATGCCCTACAATGTAGACAAGCATAATGATAGAAACTCCTGAGGAAAATTTAATGAATCAAAGAACGTTAGCTCACATGTTGGATGTTGTTCTCCATATCGGTCATTAGATAAGGGAAACAACAGCCGTTTGCTGATTGATGCCTTTTAAATTTCAATACCAGAGCCAATCTATCGGCGCATCCCAGATTTTTATGTAGCTAGATCATTATGATAAACTTATTTTTACAAAATAGTTAAAGCTTATTTTGCTTCAGACATGCAGCAATGAGTTAATTTGGACAGCAGTGCCTCCCTCCATGGTGTCCTCCCATGAACTCCATTCTTGTTTATTGTTTTACATATATCATAGACTCATCAACAGAAATGTTAGCATGTTCCAGAGATTTCCGTAAATCTTTGGATGACACTTTAGGATTATTCTTAACCTCACTGAGCATTTTGCGCTGTGCTCTTGAAGTCAACTTTGCAAGACTTGATGTGAATTGATGCCTATAAAGTCTTTTAGAGAGTCTTTTGTAAACCTTTCCAGCTTTATTCAGTGTATTTGTATGCATTTATGATTTATTGTCTGTATTTCAGTTTTATATCATTAGTTTATTTCTATGTATTCAGTGCATTGCATGTAGTTTTGTGTTCTGTGAATGTCCCTTTAAGAATGTGACACCCCTCTCTGGTTTTGCTACAATAGGGTTTAGGTTAGGTTAGGCTGGTATCTTGTGGATCTGTTGATTAATGATTGTGTTCAGCCATGTTTTATTAGTTAGTTAAGCTTCCTGTATGTAGGAGCTGCCAAACTAGAGAGAGGTGTCGGTCATTGATTATACGTTACGTTTTGTTTGGAAGGCTATCCTATCCGGGAGCTACTCTTTTGATTGACGTTGTGAAAAATAAGCTTAAGTTTGGAAGATAATCCATATGCTCTTTATTTATGTTTAGCTCTCAGTGTCCCATACCACTGTAAAGAGCATGTAGGCTACATTAATATATCCATTGTATATTCACTTAGGCTGTACCCTGCAACCCTGTATTTGATGTATGTTCCTCGGATTTGCTGATTCCATTAAACATTGCAAACTACTATCTACATCTACTGCCTTCGGTCTGCCTCGTCTACACCACACCACAACATCGTGACAACCCTACCTAAGCTCATTAATATCCATATCCATATCCATCACCCACTCTAAACCTGCCCTCGAGCAGGTATATCTCTCTTGTCTCTACAAAAGCCCGCACCTGTCACTTTACATTTCAATAATCTACCTCTCTATTTTTAACCACATTTGCAATGAATGTACAGTATTTTTTAATCTAACCTAATACCGTTCATATGTGTAACTGTATACCGGAATGTTTGTACTTTATGTTTGTAACTTAATGTCGCCGTGCACCTTACGCCTTGTCTTGGCCAGGTCGCAATTGCAAATGAGAACCTGTTCTCAATCGATTAACCTGCTTAACACTAGAACCGCCAGGCCTTCCAAACTACCTATAACCGCCAACTGCTGACGGCCATCAGCATCATTAGCATACGAATCACCCTCATTAAAAAACACTCTCTCCTGCGCAGCCTCCAGCGAAGCCATCCCTGCATCCAGCGATCAAGAGCATCACCTCTATTGTGTTTTTATATGCCTACTTAAAACTGTCTCAAAACAGATTAATTACATGGAGACTTTTGTTGTTTTTGATGGTGTTATATTGCCTTTATAAAATCACAATTCTTTATTCCAGATTGAAAATCCACCACATGTACTTCTTTCATAGATAAACCAGCTAATACTTTTAATACGATTTTCAACTAACGGTGCAATCAGAAAGTGCCGTTTTATTCATTTAATAAGGGTGAAATAAAAAAAAAAAACATTTTTGAGCGATATCAGCAGCAGCAGCATTAATATATTTCACCCCCCCCCATCAAATAGCAATCATATCTTTGTTTTATGATTAATATGTTTTATGATTTATATAATTTCCATTGAGTTCCATGATTTTCCAATAAGGTCAACTTTGAATCATTGATAAGTATGGAAATGACATGATAATGTGTGGGGGAACAATGCTATTGGGGATAACATGGGTCTCTCCCCATTTACCCTCATCAAAATGTGCCTATATTTAAGCTACTACTTCTTTGTGTATTTATCAGTCAGTCTGCTGAGGTACTGCATTATGCCAATTTTGTTTTTTGCTTTACACCCACCAATTTCTATATGCTACCAATGCATCCAACTGATGGCATGTAGCTGTTAGCAGCTACTTTTCTTAATCTTAAAGGTGCTATTTGTAGAATTTGAAGTGGATACAATGGAACAAATTCTTCATTCAAGTGAGCAGCTTACAAATGCAGTAAAAAATGTATTTCTTGATATTGCATTATTACAGCCTGTTTCAAAAATCCCTTTGAATAACCGAGGAAGAGGTAAAGCAACCCTGCACGGAGGAAGCTCGGGGCCACCGTCTCGAGCCAGGCCCAGATGGAGGGCTCATCAGCGAGTGCCTGGTGGTCGGGTTTGCCATGGAGCCCGGCCGGGCACAGCCCTAAAAAGCAAGATGGCACATCCCTCTTTATCCCATGGGCACCCCAACTATGTGAGGAACCGATGGGGTCGTGTGCACTGCCATATGGGTGGCAGTGAAGGTCAGGGGCCTCAAACGGACCAGACCCGGGTGGCAGAGGCTGGTTCTGGGAACAGGATTTATCTCCAACCTGGCCTTGGAAGGCCTCTGGATCCCCCAGTTAAAGCTGGATAATGTGGCTCAGGAACGGGAAGTTTGGGATCCCCTGCTGGAGCTGCTGCCCCCGTGACCCAACTTTGGATAAGCGAACAAAGTTGTATATGAAGACGTTTGTAAAAGCACAGCGTACAATGCATATTATGTATTAAATTCAGACTGGCGCGTGCCCATTGACAAACACTGTGTAAGTACCATCACCTCCTCATTGCATTTCCTGTTGAAATTACAAAAAAATCACTTCATAGTGAAATGATTGTTCCATATAAACTTTTGCTTCCCAATTTTTACAATATAATGAAATACATGTTCTACACATTTCGGAAGCTGGTCACTCAAAGAGAACGTTAATAAAAAAAATTATGTTATATGCCAATATTTGGCTAAATTAGTTCTTATATTACGTTTCACCTTCACGTTTCGTTGCAGAGGATGCAAAACTGTGATCACCGGTGTGAGAGCGGGTTACTTACACGCCCATCCACCAGAAAACAATTTGGCTATTAACACAGTCATAATTATTTACAGTGCTTCATACATTCATGTTTCACGTAAATGCCCCTCTCATATGTTTCACGTAATTGGGATTTACTGTTTAGTTTGCTTCAAATATAATTCATAAGATTTAGGGCTGTAAATTCTACATACATTCTACTAATAGCACCTTTAATAGGACCATTTCTTAATGTTAAGCAGTAAACTTAACCAAATATAATGAAGAAATTATGAACGATTTGACAAATAACTTAATTAAATCAGAGTTTGGGGGTTTTGTGCAATGGAAAGCATTCTATTCTTTTCACCCATGGGGGACATGGCCTTAGACTCCTGCATTTTAATAACCTCTTTACCGCATCTATGCCAGGCTTATATCCACTGTCCACACTAGCCTCGAGTTCTATCATTCATATTTTCTATATTATCAGTTCTATCATTCATATTTTCTATATTATCAGTTCTATCATTCATATTTTCTATATTATCAGGTCTATCATTCATATTTTCTAAGTGAAATACTGCACCAAATACATTTTATAATGTCAATCTCTTTTAACCTAAAATATGTAGTGAATAATGTAACATATATTCTATTTTGAGGAAGTAGTATTGGTTATGTGGTGCTTTTCTTTTCCTACACTTTACTGTTGCTTCTGATGATGTGATTAGGGTTTGTTTGTAGGAATTCTAGTGTGGAAACCTCCTATCTACTCTTCCTATTTAACACTAAGATGAGACTACCTTTCCCAGCACTGTGTAAACATCCTATTTGTCATCTCTTGTTGGTGGCAGACTTACAGACCACTGGATGCTTCCTGGGGCAGGCCGTGTCAAAACTATAAGGCAGACTCAAACCCTTAACCTCTTCACCTGGCAAAAGCCTTTTGTTGTTCTATGGTCTGCTAATCTTTAGAAAATCTGGATTGGGTCCGGGAGAGGGATTAAATGTGTCTGAACCAAAAGCTGATCAGCTCTTGAATATAACTTCAAGCTGTATCACATTGTAAGTGGGCACTAGAGCAAATAAGCAGGATATTACTATATCCTTCTTATTAATGCTTTTCCATGAAAGTGTCAATAAACAAAATGAGATCAAATTTATTTTTTACTGTGTCACTTACACTGTATTTTTAAGATCAGTGTTTACATTATAGTTAGTGCATGTGAGAATTTTTTAGATCTTATCAGGGGTGAAAGAGAGAACGGCAGTACAAATATTTGGGTAAACTGTAAACATAATTTACAGTTGCAGTCACAGTTTGTAACAAACGAGTAATGCTCTGTGGCATCCTGTGTCATTCTATCTTTAGCTGTACAGTAGTTACGTTTGTTTTTTCGTTACTATTAAAGTACTCAACTCTACACCTGCTTCTACCTCACCATCTTCAGCTTCAGCGTGCGTACTCATTCCATTCAAATTACTATATATTTGTGAAACACAAACTATGTTTGGCCATCTTTCATCAATTTGCTGAGTATATATTATATATAATTATGTTCTGCCCTCAATCACGCACTAAAGAAATGGTCACATGGCTGATTGTCCTTGATTTAACTGACCCACTAACAGTGATTTATTTTGAAATGGGGATAATTTTAAAGAAAATAGTAGTAATACATACGCTATATAGCCACAATTAAAAGGAGACCTAACCATCACACCCACATGTGCTTGTTGGACATCCCAACTTCATGCTGTTATATTGATGCGTCATATATCCTATTGTATGATCTAAGGCCTTGTCCACACATACAAGGGTATTTTTGAAAACTGAGTTTTTCTTCATTTGTTTAAAAACAAATCTTGTCCACACAAGCACCGTTTAAAAAAATCTCTCTCCACCTGAAAACGCAAAAATGCCAGATCATGTACTGTCAAGAGCATGCCAAACCAACAGGTGACGTTATAAACCTAACCGTAAAGCCATGTTGGCCAACTAGAAGCCTAAAAAATGGTTATTACCTGTTCCGGTAGTTCTCATCCAAAACCGGCGACATCAAGGGCTGTGTTGTGGGAGAGTAGCGTAGTCATAAGCAGTGACCTGGGTAGTATTGCATTCTGATGCTTCTGTACAGCAATATAATGCGATAACTGTGCATGTATCAGTAATAAGCCCTGTTACCACAGTTATTAGCAGCGATATATTGGCTATGTCCACCATCGCACAGACTTTTTTTTCTTTTAAAGTATTTTACGCAAAATCTCCTCATGTGAACAATGGAGATAGTGGAGCACAATCTGATATTAAACAGAGATAACAGCACGCACTCAGACATCACGTGCTAAAATCTTTGGTTTCACCTTCCAGACGACAACACTGTAACCAGAGTTTCTAAAAAACTTCAACCTGGGCGGAGTTTTCAAAAAAGCTTGGTTTCAGTGACCGTGTTGCCGTGTTCGTGTTGACGGGGCCAGAGAAGGTCAGGGAGATGAATAGACGGGGGATAGGGGTTTGGGTAGTAAAGTAGCTCTGTGTACAGCCCAAATCAAAGGGGGGGACACTTTAGACCCAAACTGCTACAGACCAATCTCCATCCTGCTCTGCCTCTCAAAGGTCTTCGAATGCCTTATTAATAAACAAATTAACAACCATTTTGAATCCCACCGGAGCCTCTCTGACATGCAATCCAGTTTATGAGCTGGCTGTGGGTGCACCTCAGCCACACTCAAAGGTCCTGAATGACATCATAACGGCTATTGACCAAAGACACTACTGTGCAGCAGTCTTCATTGAACTGGCCAGGGCTGCACCTGCCTTGGTTTTTCAAACGGTTGTCTTGCCTGGTTTACAAATTATTTCTCAGACAGATTTCAGTGTTTTGAGTCAGAGGGTCTGCTGTCCAGACCTCTGGCTGTCTCTATGGGGTGCCTCAGGTTTCAATCCTCAGGCCGACTCTATTTTCTGTATATATCAATGATGTTGCTCTTGCTGCAGGTGACTCTCAGATCCACCTCTATGCAGATGACACCATTCTATATATGCCCGGCCCGCTGTTGGACACTGTGTTAAAAACCTTCCAAAAATGCTTTGATGATCAGTGCAAAAGCATTGTTTGTATACAGCAGTCCATCCGTGGCCTCCAATAAAACTAAATGTATGCTCTTTAACCGATCACACTCTGCACCTGCCTGCCCAACAAGCATCACCACCCTTGACGGGTCTGTATTGGAATATGTAGACAACTACAAATACCTAGGGGTTTGGTTATACTCTTCACTCTCCTCCCGGACCCACATCGACCAGATCCTTTCCAAAAGGAAATCCAGGATTGGCTAACTATTCCGTGATAATGCCGCTTTCCCTCTTCCTGCCAAACTTCCACTTGTGAAAATGACCATCCTTCCAATACTAGACTTCGGTGATGTAATTTACAGGTCCACCTCAAACTCTCTCCATAAGAAATTAGATGTTCCATACTACAGCGCCATCCGTTTTGTCAGCCAATGCTCCATATAACACCCATCACTGCAACCTCTATACAGTATTACTATATACATTATTTACAAATGTCTGCTAGGAAAAACCCCACCTTACCTAAGATCATTCATCTCCAGAGCAACTCCCTCGTTTAATCTGCATTCAAGCAGATATATCGCTCTGACAACCGTACATCTCAGAATTTCTCCCAAATTACGTTCTCCGGAAACTATTTAGAATTACGTTTTATGCCAACATATTTAGGGTTTTTTACGTTTGAACTGCACGTTTCGTTATTAGGCTATATTTGTACTTCTATTACGTTGTCCCTGTACATTTAGTTTAGTGGATTTATGCGAGAACATTCCACACATTCCATACATTCCATAGCATTCGAAATTATATTGCAACATTCACATTTAAGGTTAGGTATGAGGATACTAACGGTTAAGGTTAGGCATGAGGTTACTAACGGTTAAGATTAGGCATTACGTTACTAACGGTTAAAGTTAGATATAACGTTACTGGGGTTAAGGTTAGTATTAAGGTTAGGGTTAACATTACAAAAGACCGACAATCATCTGTTTGCATGACGCAAGCAATGTAGAACAAAACACACACAAAGTGCCAGTCTGGATTTGAACTCGCGAACACTGGCATGCAAATCGCGGATTTATACGCCCGTCCACCATCCCCGGCCTCCGCCCTAGCAAAATCAACGTCATTTACATGCAACGTCATGATTTTCATATCTTCATACTTAAAGTTATTCGAGTGTTCAATTTAGTTCCCTGCAAACGTAATTGACTCTCTCATACGTTCATATTGCACATATTTTGGTTTTACAAAATAGTTCTGTCAGAACGTATTTCCTGTGATTTAGGGCTGCTCTCTTAATGCCACAAAAATCTGCAGCCTTCTTCGGCTGCTTCTCCTTCCAGTTCTCCACTGCTAATGATTGGAACGTACTGCGAAAATCTTTGAAGCTCGAATCAACTGTCACTCTTACTACCTTTAAATTACTACTATCAAATCTACTGTCAGAACAATGTACATGTTGACTACATCCGCTCTCTTTGGCCGTTAATGCATTTTGCACACTCTGACCTGTACAGCTGTCTTTGTATGTTTTAAACACTCCCTTCCCCACAGCCTTTGTCACTAAGCTCACAGGTAGTGTATGTTTTACTTCTCTGTTTTTGCAGATTGTGGAATGTTCACTGTAACTGGGACATCAGAACATGCATTTACTGGATACCCTTCCCAATGACTGTTTCTGGCTGATGAGATACTTGATTCCTTTTTTACTCTACATGGTGTGTCTTCATCCTGGATATGACCATGAGTTAAATCACTTCTGCCTTTAACAGTGGAAACCAGTGCTTGACTTGAGCTGGAATGGTCCGAAACGGCGTTTCCTTACTTTTAATTTGAGGAAAAACAATATTCCCATTCCAGTACCATTTTTTGGCAAAAAGCAATATGGATGGTATATATATATATAATATCAGCTGGCTAGCTAAGATTGCTATACTTGAGCCAGTAATGAGAACTTTCATTTCAACCAGAAAAAACAGCACACAGTGCAAAAGGCAGCTAATGTGGTACTGCAGCCAGCACACATTCTTTTTACTAGACAGTTTGCTGGTAACTATAGCGAGATATTAATTTAGCTGAGCAAATTCAAGTTAATGTCACATGTATTGTAGATGCATTTTGAATTGCAGGTACAGTGAGATTCATTCTCCTATAAATTTCATCCATTTGCAATGGCTAGCTCTAATGTTATTAAGAGGAAAGAAATAGGAATGTATTTGCAAAAAAACATTCTAGAGCCATTATGCATAATTTCCAAAGCTGGAACTCATTTTAACATACTACAAAATACATAACAATGCACATTCTATGTGCTGTTCTACATGAGACCAACATAACATAACTATATCTGACTATCTGAACTGCTGTTGGTAGGGAATGTCCAGTGTCTGACACTGACAGTCTTATTATTCATATAATTCAGACTGATAATCTTAGAATTTTTGGACATGTTTTAATTCATCAAAGTGAGTTTGAGCCACATACTGTCCATGCTTTTATCTGAATGCCTTATATTTGGTCAGTTGAGCTGAATAAATATGCCCCTGAGCAAAGCACTTAACTCTAATTTGCAAATGTAAGACTCAATTTGCTCCGGTGTCTGTCTTGACTTGGCCCCGATTTAGGTGGTGTCGAACACAACTGTGTTGTCGGATAGAATATGGGCAACGTGACATTAGCTCAGTGATGAGCAATTGCACATGCTTATAATTGCGTGGGCTGTATTATGGATGAACAAGCCTAGCTTAAGTCTTAATGGTTTTGTAGCTAGCTACTGTAGATACAGTATTATTCGACTTTGCTAACATGTAATGAACCTTGACATTTGTTATGCATTATAAACAGTGTAAGTGTATAGGCCTCACCTGTATATTACTTACATTTGCTATGCTACTTTAATGGAACATGCCAACAACCTATACATTTTCATCAACATTGTCTAATGTGTGATTTTTAAAATGATAGTTCCTGCACTTATTTTATTCCAAGTCAATCACTGGTGGAAACCGATATCTGACTGAGCATGTGATGCTTACCTGTGATGACATCAGCAAACCAAACACAATTCATCTCAGTTTTCAAACCATTCAGTTATTTTCTCAGCAACTCCATTTCACTGTCAGGTTCTGTGGTTGCGGCATCTGCTGGATTGACAGCTGATGACATCGCAAAACTCTAGGGAACAGTGCTGTCTTGAAAAATGTCTTCCTCTTCCCTTATCCTTATGAAGCGCTTCAGAAAAGTCAAGGGGATGCCCCAGCTTTTAGATCAACCATATGCGAAGATCCACCATGTTCTTTGCCAGTGCTCCTCTCATAACCTGTTCAATGGGGTTTGCGATTCATCTTAGAACCTTTTGTGAAATCCACTGTGCAGCAGTTTGTTATCTCAACCGATATGCATAAAGGCTTCTCTCCTTTCTGGAACATGTTTCTGAACCTTTGTTTCAGATCAGTTTCACTCTGTGTTTCCAATGCAGTTTAAAGATCTGTCATGTGAACCAGCAGTGGTAGTTGTGGGATATTTAATCTTCAAAAACCTAACAAGAAGCAGGACTCTATAGACGTGCAACTACTCTCTGCTCTTTCACATGATCAGTACATTGCCATTCATTCAGCATGACTGGTCTGTTCAGTTCAAGTATCATACTCCTGCACTGGGATTACTGTAGATTTCACACCAAGAAACATGCATAGCTTGCGGTAATGCGGAATCTCAGTAGGGACACTGTGATATTTCTGCACTTATGAACTAATGGCACTAACAGCACAGTTTTCAGTCAACAGCAGGAGTGGGACTCAGCAAGTCTTACGTTCATTTCTCAACAATGACAGCAGCTTAGGTAGAAAATCTTCTGTCTCAGCAGGAGTTGCTCCATGTAATGGAATGATGGTAGGCATAGGTCAGGGACACACCTCTCCAGGTATCACTACAACATCTGGTACTTTTATCTTAGTTGGGTCATGTTATATATCAACTGATAAATATGAGCATCGATTGGACTCTAAACCATCCCAAATGCATTGACATGATTTAGGGCTTCAGTTAGTTATATCTGTCAGTTCAACAGGGACATCAATCAGTGCAAAAGCATTGTGTCTATCCACTCTCAAGTAAAAATTCCGTCAACCCATACTATACAGTTACACACTAAAAAAGTATACAAGAAAACAAGAAAAGGCTGTCAAAATATAACCCTATAACGAACTGCTTGGATGAATCAACTAAAATATTGGAAGATCTGGCAGAAAGAATTTGCTACTGAAGAACGAGGGACATGCTAACAGATAAAATGAGAAATGCACTTCCAAAATACAATAAAACAAACACACCTAAACTGAAGTACACACAGTTTAAATGCTGGCCTCTGTTGGGGCCCAAAGGAATCACAGATGTATATTTAAGCTTAAACCAGCCACGCTCATATGGCAAACTACTAGTCTTAGACAACAAAAAGGAATTGTTAAATATACCACATAGCCAAAATGTGGACACACGACCATCACTCCATATGTGCTTGTTGGATATCTCATTCCAAAATAAAGGGCAGTAATATGAGTTTGTGCAGGCCACTCAAGTTTCTCTACACAAAACCCGTCAAACCATGTAATTATGGACCCCACATTTACATTTTAGTCATTTAGTGGACACTGTTATCCAGAGTGACTTACCGTGAATTCAGGGACATCCCCCTAGAGCAACTTAGAGTAAAGTACCTTGCTCAAGGACACAATGACATTTGGCATGGTCAGCAATTGAACTGGCAACCGTTCGACTAAAAGCCTTACTCTTTTACCACAAAGCCATCTGACATCCCTAGTCATGCTAAAACAGTCATGCTGAAATAGGAAAGGGCATTCCCCCAAAAATTGTCACAAAATTTGAAGCACCCAATTGTCTAAAATTTATTTTTATTCTGTAGCATTAAGATGACCAAGATCATTCACCAAGACAGCAGAATCAGAAATTATAGTTTGATATGAATCATTACTGAGCTAAACAATTTCAACAATAGTACATTAAAGTAATGGCTGTGGGAAAACTAACTGTATGTGAATAAATTACTAGCATCCCAGAAATGCTGGAAATGCCCAAACAATACTGTAAAAAATATGAACAATACAATTATAGAGAAATACTGTTCTTTATGAATGTGTCAGGGGAACCAACCAAAAATATTTTTTGATTACATAAAAAATCTATGTCCTCCAAACAAGGTTTCACAAACAATGGCAGCCTTAAAGATTATTGTAAATAACATCTACTAAAATTAAACCAGGAATTAAATTAAATAATTTCAGTTAATCTAAGTCTAATTAAATCTGAGCCATTACATCACTGTTCCAATAGGGTCTGATTGCCACAAACATCTGCACCTCCTTTGGCCACCTCGTTCCAGTTCTCGCTGGCTAAAGATTAGAATGATCTCCAAAAATCCTTGAAGCTCCAATACACTGTCCCTCCAACTACTTTTAAAGTACTACTATTAAATCTACTGTCAGACCAATGTACATGTTGACTCCAACTGCTCTCAGAAGATCTACACACTGTATTCCTGTTTTTATTATTTTATTCTGTACTTCATTGTTGTGTAATTCATGTTTAACTTTATGTTTCTGCACCTCTGCACTTTTTATCTTGGCCAGGTCGCCGTTTCAACAGAGAAACTGTTCTCAATGTTCTTACCTGGTTATAAGTTTAAATAAAAATAAATAAAAAATAAGTATAACAATGGGGTAAGATGCATGCAATATCCCTTTTTCATCCAACACCATGATGAAAACGAAAGAACTGGCAGTTCAAAAGAGACAGGTGTTCGTAGACCTTCATGAATCTGGTAATAGTTACAAGAAGACAAACAGATGATTGAATATACCACTGAGCACTATTAGGGCAATTCATTTTAATTTCAAAAGATTGAAAACCTCATGGGTAGAGGACGAATACACATTTTGCCCCCCAGGATAGGGAGGAGGATGGTGAGAGAAGCAACACAATCCCCAAGAATCACTGTGACAGAATTGCAGGCCTTGGTGGCATCTTGGGGTCACCAGGTTTCAAAAAACACCCTCAGATTCCACCTCCACAACCACGGCATCTTTGGAAGCATTGCCAGAAAAAAGCCCTTTGACCCCAAGACACAGATGCAGTCGATTGGAGCTTGCCAAACATCATTGAAATTATGACTAGAGGATGGTGCTCGGGTCAGATGAGAGCAAAATTTAAGATTTTGGTCAGATAGAGCATTTGCATGTTCGACGTCGAAATACAGATGCATACAAGGAGAGGCACCTCATACCCACAGTGAAATATAGTGGTGGGTCAGTGATGTTTTGTGGCTGTTTGAATTCCACAGGTCCAGGGGCACTAGTCAAGATTGATGGCATAATTAATTTCACCAAGTATCAGGCAATTTTGGCTGACAATCTGGTTGCCTCTGCCAGAAGGCTTGGACTTGGACGTAGGTGGAATTTCCAACAAGACAATAATGCAAAACATTACTCAAAATCAATGTTTTGCCATGGCCATCTCAATCGCCAGACCTCAAAAACATGTGGGCTGAATTGAAGAGGGCAGTTGATAAGCGCAAACCCACGATTGTGAAGGATCTTGAAAGGATCTGAATAGAGGAATGGTCCAAAATCCCACCAAATGTGTTCCTTAACCTTTTCAAACATTACAGGAAGAGAATCCATGCTGTTACCCTACCCAGAGGTAGGAAACCTTGATCTTTGTGAAATTTCTTTTGTGTTAAATAATTGTATGAGTTATTTAAAAACAACTATTTCTGGGTGATTTTAAACGTTTGAATGCTAGTGTATACACTTATGGGCCACTTCATTAGATACACCTGTTCAACTTCTCGTTAACGCAAATACTTAATCAGCCAATCATGTGGCAGCATGTCAATGCATTTAGGCAGGTAGACATGGTCAAGACAATCTGCCTAAGATCAAACCAAGCATCAGAATTGGGAAGAAAGGTGATTTAAGTGATTTCGATCATGGTATACTTGTTGGCACCAGAAGGGTTGCATTGAGAACTTCCGCTAGTCGATCTACTGGGAACAAAATTGGACAAAGGGAGATTGGAAAAACCTTTTCTTTTCTGATGAGTCTCAGTCTCTGCTGCAACATTCAGATGGTAGGGTCAGTATTTGATGTACACAACATGAAAGCATGGATCCATCGTGCCTTGTATCAATGGTTCAGGCTGGTGGTGAAAATGTGTGGGGGATTTTTTCTTGGAACACTTTGGGCCCCTTTTGGGCCACCAACTGAGCATTGTTTGTGACCACAGTGTACTCATCTTCTAATGTTTATTTCCTACAAGATAATGTGCCATGTCACAAAGCTCACATCATGTCAAACTTACTTCACTGTGCTTAAAAGGCCTCCCAGTCACCAGATCTCAATACAATTGAGCAGATTTGTGGTGTGGTGAAACTGGAGATTTGCATCATCGATGTGCAGTCAACAAATCTGCAGCAACTGCGTGATGCAATATTGTCAATATTTAAAATCTCAGTGGAATGTTTCTAGCAATTTGTTGAATGTAAGTGTATGCCACAAATAATTAAGAAAGTTCTGGCAAAAGGGGGTCCAACCCGGTACTAACAAGGTTTACCTAATGAGTATTAGGTGAGTGTATAGTGTACCATAAAATATAGACTGTAATGATAGCTGTTTTTTTGGAAAAAATAAAAAAATGTTCAGGTTGATCTTAAAGTGGTATTGCCCCAATAGATAGAAAGATATCTCCCTACAGTGTCAAATGTCAAATGGTAAAAATTATATTTTTTCGAAGCAGGTACATATAAACACTCTTTGCTGTGTAAAAAAAGAGGCATTATGTCCCTAATACATTCATCTACCAGGTTATAACTCTTGGCATATTGCTAAATCATCTTTATGAAATGAGATGGTTCACATGTGAGTTACTGTATATAATATAGTCACATATGGAAATATTTTCCCACTGCACCCCCAGGCCATAGAAGCTCATAGCAGCTGACACGAACATATGAAAACTCCCACACGTGTTGGTGATTGCATAACCTTTTGCCACCAGGCCTGAATTATTCTAAATACATATTTTCCACATATTGTCCACATCGCTAACTTTGGAATACAATACTGAGGTGTCCACCCTCCACCCATAGTCACTACCCTAACACCGGCTTCCAGAACAAAGTCTATCAATTACTCATGGATTCAAAGCAACAGTGTGTTTTGAATTAAAGAAGAAGCCGTGGGAGTTTGGGCGGGGCCACAGCACGTCTAAGTGTACCTCATTGATGCACCCTCCCCAAGCTCATACTAATTATCAGAATCGTTTTTTTATTCCTTAGGCAATGGAACCCATGTGTTACAGGGACTTTCCACTCCTCCCTCTCTGTCTTTAGCAGTTAGACAGGCAGCACCACACTCTCTAACATTCTACCCACCCCCAGGCCCCAATAACCGTCCGTCAGCCAGCCCCTACACTGAGGTCACCTCTGTTCCCAGGTTCCACACCCAGGCCTACCCAAGCCAATCCTTTTTCAGCAGAATACTACTCCCCATTGTAGGACACAGTAAGCTCTGTGTGCTCGCAACATTGGCAGGCCTTTCTCAACACCTGGTTTCAATAACTACTGAGGGGGAATGGGAGAAGATTAACCATCCCTCAGTATACCTCTTTTGCTTTTGTTCATGAAAATTTTAATACATAGACTTGTGACACTAATTAACAATTCTAATCTGCATAGTTAAAGGGACTTCAATGTACTACATTTAGTGACATGAAAAACATCTAGAAAACATTATATCTCCCGCTGTGGAGCCACATAGCTGAGTGGTCAGGTGGTGAGGGTTGTCTAGCGCTGCCAGGAAACACACAGGACTGGCAGAGGAGCAGACAGGAGACAGGTTCCCTTTATGTTTCCTGTCACTTAGCTGAGGGAAAGCCTGAATGTGACCCCACAAGTGCATCAGCCTCTTCACATATGCACTAACATTAGGATCCGGTTGTGGTGGTGTATAGGATTACTTTGTGTCAAGGGCGTAAGAATTTGGGGGGGACGGGGGGACATGTCCCCCCAATGTTACAGGCAGGGAATGCGGTCCCCCCCAATAATAAGAACAATTTGTGAAAAATATATGTTGTGTCCCCACCAAAATCAAACGCACTCCTACGCCCTTGTTTTGTGGTTTCCATGACTGCCTTTTACTGCCCACATCAAACAGGCTAATAGAGGAGAAAACTGTACTCTATACAAAAATGGACAATGTTCTCTTTAGATTTCTTTATGACCAAACAGATCAATGTTTATATTTTCAAAAGCAGAATTCATGTTTTCAATATTTAGATGGACAACAGTGGGCAAAGAACTAGAAGACATGCTACAATAAACGGAATGACAGTTTGCATGTTCCTTGTTATGGGTAGCATACCTCTCTGTTCTGGCCGGTAGACACTTCCGACGTTGACACTCGGGTTTTCCACAGCCGAGTTGGTGTTCCTTCCTGGCGCCACAGGCTGGATGAACGGAGGCTGTGGCTGCACCTGGGGTCTTCCGAACGGGGGGAACTGCTCATACTGTGGGCTCCGCACTGGTGGCTGGGCGCCAGCTCCCGTCCTGTCCGGGGCAGCAGGTACCGTGTCAGCAGCTGGATCATCTCCTCCATTGTAGAGGCTGTGGGTGTACCTGCGGTCCAGGCCATCTGAGAATGGTGGCTGGGCAGCCCGCGCTGGCACAGCTGGCTGGACTGGAGCAGCTGGGTTGGGCCCATAGCCATATGGTGGGTAGTAACGGTAGCCATCCTCATAGTCTTGGGAGGAGCGTGGTACCCCAGGTGCCAGACCAGCACCCCCACCATATCCGACTCCAGTGTATCCTCCACCCATACTAACATATCCTCCCCCACCCGTACCATAGCCTCCTCCTGTGGCCCTCTGGAAAGGTGGCTCTGCATAGCCACGGCCTGCTCCCTCCACCACACTGGGATCGTAGGGGTATGAAGGCTGCTGAGGGAAGGGAAACTGCTGGTATGGTTGGACAGGGACGTTGTAGTAAGTGGATGATGAGGATGAGGAAGACGACCCAGTGGAAGGCCTGAAGCGGGTGCTGGTAGAGCCTGTCCCCACAGAGCCCTGGCGCCAGTTGTCAGGCACTTGCCCAAAGCCAAAGGGATGTCTGGTCTGTCCTCTCACTGTCTCTGATCCAGCCCTGGAGGGTGCCTGCCTGCGTACGTTGCCTCCCTGCGGTCTGCGAGGGGTACTGGGCCGAGAGTCTGCTACCACCACCCTGTGACTTCTGTCTTGGTCCTGTGATCCGGCGGGTACATACTCAGCTCCGCTGTTGAGAAAGCTGAACCTCCGGCCGTTGTTCTCCCACTGGATCATCTGTCTCCATGGGCTGGCAGCGCCAGCCTGCCCCACAGCCTGGGTCTGGTCCTGAGCCCACCCGGAGCCCAGTAGCAAACACACCAAAGTCGTCACAGCAAAAGGCAACATCATCATGTCACTGAAAAGAGAGAAACCAACCCGAGAGCAGCTCAAACACGACCAACCACCTGTAGCTTGGATCCTCCTCAGGGGGTGTGTAGCAGCAGTGGTGTGAGTGTTTAGATAACAGGATAGCAGGAGGAAAGCCACAGATTCTTCCCATTCACAGCTCCTAGAGCTGACTAGAGGCTGAGTCTAAGCTGGTGTCCAGGAGCAGTCATATCCGGCTGGGGGAGGGTGGGCTTCAGAGGCCCTGCTGGTGGTGTTATTGTCTGTTAGTGCTGTGAGAAAAGACGCCTTCTTCCTGGCTGTTTGGCTGCTCTATGACTCTCAGTAGAATGAACATTGCTCTCAGTCAGCCTTCTGGAGAGGAGTGCCTGCCTGTGTGCCTCAACTGCAGCCTTCTATTTGCTTCTCTGATTGCTTACAATAGACTGTGAAAAAAAACTTCAGTCAAACTTTCTTTTTTCAAGGGGGAGGTCCCACCAGGCCCTAGTGCTAGAACTGTTTGGACTGGCTGCTGGTGCCAGGGCTCGCTTTGTATGGCTTCCAGAGTCAACATCTCCATCTGCAAAGGCCCTAAGATTTATATCGCACTCACTTAACATTTCCCAAATTCTTTAATTATCCTGTGCAAACAGAGATGCTTGTAACAAAGCATGTGTTCAGACACACAGGTGTCTAGACAACTTTTTTCTTCTCGATTCATAAGCTCTTAAAAAACATGTCATGAAAACATGCTCAAATGGGAAATAACTAAAAACATGTACAAATAGTCTAAAGTCACATTAGTTATGTTTTGAAAAATGTTAACTTTGAATGGGATATTATCCAAAAATTCCACCATACTCAGGTACCAATATTATTTTTTATTTCCTTTTTCCCATACCAATTGGTCATGTCCAATTCAACTTCGACCTTTTCACAACAGCAACTCCTTATTAGATGAGGATGCTCAAAGATTGATCACTTGCTTCCTCCATCCACGTGTTGCCAAGACATCCCAGGGCAGTCGTGTATCAATTTGCGCCATCCCATGCCAGACCCCTGGGTATTGTCACGACCAGGTTTCAAAACCTGGCCATTGAGTTTTAGCTACATTATGATTTGGACATTAGTGAATTGAATCTACTGTACCTCCATTTATGCATATTGTAACAGTATTGACAAAGTTACCATTATACCTGGGTAGCAATGCTGTAATCAAACGAATACTAACACAGAAGTGTTCTAAACATATTGCAAACATGGGGATGAACAGCAGATCTGGTCCTTGCTTGCTCAGATGTAGTGGAATTAACAAGAATCAAGGTTGTCATGTAAAAATGTCATGTGTATTACAGTTTTTCCTGATTGCTAAAACACTAAAAGTGAATGCTCATAACAAAGCGTCGAAACCGTAACGTTTGCATGCATTTGGTACACTCAGGCACCAAATGAATAAACACAATGTCAGCATGGCACTGTAAACAATTCTGTAACACACAGTGCAAAACACTACACACATCGTGCATGTGTTACACACTTTGGCCAATGATGAAACACTCTGCAGTCAGCACGTCCATTCAATAGTTAAAACACACATGACATTAGCAACACTCCCGCACACATCGTAAAACACCTGTAACTGAACACCAATCAGTCACTATATATAATTCAGGTATGAGCACCTGTCGTGAGACAATCGTGAATATGGAGGCTGAAGGACCAAGGGGAAGGAGAAGATGAGGAAGAGACGGGAAGAGGGAGCGGAGATAGAGGAAGAGACTCTGGTAAAAACCAGACAATGGGACTGAAACATCATTGGCCAAAGGGCCATCGGGAATGTCGCCGGGCAGTGCGGGGGCAACATCACCATGTGTGCAGCCATTAGTGGTCAGGGGGTCCTCCATCACCGTGCCACCCTGGGTCCCTACAACACTGCACACATACTGACATTTCTGCATGCACTACATCACATAGGACCAACCAGGGCAGCCCATGTTCGTTGTCATCTGGGATAATGTCAGTTTCCACTTGGCTGCTCTGGTCCGGGACTAATTCGCCAACCATGACCATTTCATGGTGCTGTACCTGCCACCTTATTTCCCGGTCCTCAACCTGATAGGGGAATTATTTTCGGCATGGCGGTGGAAGGTCTATGACCGCCTACACATGCATGCGTGCCTCTCCTGCAATGGAGGAGGCATGCAGAGACATCGAGGTGGGCTCGATCCACGGTTGGATACGCAACCCCCAGCGATATTTTCCCATTGCCTGGCAAGGGAGAACATCCCCTGTGATGTGGACGAGGTGACGTGGCCCGACCCCAATCGACGAAGTGATCCCTGACTTGTAATGGGAGTTGTTTTACTACCTGTACAATGTATCACTGAGGCTTGGTTTCAGGAATAAAAACGGTTTAAAAACTTCAAATGACAGAAGTGTCTTGAGTAAAGTTGACCAGTGTCTTGTGTCTGTTTGACTGTTTATTGTTCATGTGCATGTGTGTTAACTATCGATCTGAAGAGGGCCTTTTGAAGTCAGAGTGTTAAGTTTTGATTGCAGAATGGCAGTTTTAACATGGCAGTTCAATGTTAATCTTCAAGTGTTGTGTAAAGCATTGTTGTGTGTTGAGTTTTGACACAATGAGCCAAATTATGCATTTTGTGTGTTAGCAATTGGAAAAAACTGTAATAACATGACACATTAAACAAGTTTTGACTATGCTCATAGAAACAAGTACAATTTAAAAGTAGACATTTTGTTAGTTTCACATGGCTCTTCTTTGATCTGATGTAGTGGAAGAATCAAGATAAGACTTCCATCTAAATAGTTAATATGTATAGTTTTTTCCGATTGCTAAAACACAAAAAGTGAATGCTCAGACCAAAGCGTCGAAACCATAACGTTTGCATGCATTTGGTACACTCGGGCACCGAATGAATAAACACAATGTCGGCATGGCACCGTAAAACAATTCTGTAACACACGGTGCAAAACACTACACACATCGTGCATGTGTTACACACTTTGGCCAATGATGAAACACTCTGCAGTCAGCACGTCCATTCAATAGTTAAAACACACATGACATTAGCAACACTCCCGCACACATCGTAAAACACTTTACCCATAACTGAACACCAATCAGTCACTATATAATTCAGGTATGAGCACCTGTCGTGAGACAATCGTGAAGATGGAGGCTGAAGGAGAGAGGAGAACGAAGAAGAGACGGGGAGGGTAGAGGGAGAGGAGATAGAGGAAGAGACTCTGGTAATAAAAAGACGATGTGCGTAGTGTTTTGCACCGTGTGTTGCAGAATTGTTTACGGTGCCATGCCGACATTGTGTTTATTCATTTGGTGCCTGAGTGTACCAAATGCATGCAAACGTTACGGTTTCGACGCTTTGAGCATTCACTTTTTGTGTTTTAGCAATCGGAAAAAACTGTAATAGCCCAAAGTTGGTTTTGTAAGAAGAATGTTGACTTTTTTGTATTTTGGCCAACTCTTCTGGACGACAGGGGTCTGTAATGATTTATGTGTGATGAGGGAGTAAGGGACCGTTTGGTATTTATTGAATACTGGAGGAAAATAAGGGAGAGTCATGTATTTTTATTCTTTGTTGAGGGGAGGGTCACCCAATTATTCTTAGTCCTTGGGGGGTTCACCCAACTTTTGTATTTATGAAAACAGCAAAGTTTCAAAGTGGCTCGTTTGGTGCATATTTTTCCATGTAGCTCTCAGTGTCTGCCCCCCATCGCTAGCAGATGGGTCTGACCCAGGCACGTCACCAGACTTTAAAAACTCCCGGGGCTCAGAAAGATGCCCCCGTGGCTTAGGGGATTGGGTGTGTGTAATTACACTACCTATAATTATGTGGGCTAGATTTTTTTAGATTTTTTTCATGTGGACCATAGCCAAGTTTAGGCAAATTTAATTTACCTCTAAATCATTATGTGGGATTACTTATAAAAGATGTTATTATTCAAAGGAGTATTTTAGTTGTGCATTATCCGTGCCAGCCAGGGAAAGTGTTGGGGGATAGATTTCTTTAAATGTGGGCATTATATAAAATAAATTACTTTGAGACATGTAAATTATTGATGGTCCCTATCCATAAGCAGACAACTGTGTACTTCGTCCGATACAGCGGGCTATAGTGTGGCTGAGTCCGGGAAAACAGGAAAGATCTTTTTCTCTTGCTTGTCCTCTAGATGAATGAACAAAGTTCTATGATTTTAGAAACTAAATTTGAAACTGACTACTAGTTTCAACTTCAACAGCGCAGTGCCTGTTAAGATTCATTAATATATATGGACAATCTATCCTGCTAGTGCACAATTGAAACAGCGCATGCAGAAGTCTACATTCACAAAGCACTGTTGGCTCGCCTTGCAAATGTTGATTGCATAGCTGTGTTTGTTAGCTTGCAGAACACTCTAGGCTGACAAAAAAACACCCTTGGCTACAGCCCCGGAAGCCCAGGGGCCTCATCTATAAACGTTGCGTACGCACGAAAAGCTTGCGTACGCTGGTTTCCAAGCACACGGTGTGATGTATAAAAAATTACTTGACGTGAGAATATGCGGTCCGTCACGGAAACTTTTGAGCAGGCGTGAGAATGTGCGGGCCGTACGCAAAGTCTTGTCTGGCTCTGTAACGTGACAAATTCTAACTGAAAAGTGCCATAACTC
>JACXGM010013167.1:12023-23497 GCA_016801145.1 Umbra pygmaea | reverse complement strand
CTATTTTATGCAAATGCTGAGCGAAGCGACAAAGCGACTGCCAATTGGAGTGAAGGCAGCGTGACGTATATGTTGGTTGCTCGAGTCGAAGAAAACAATTCAAGATGGCGGAAACGCTTCAGGACATCGTATTTCTGTATATATCTGATATATTTGGCATTTTATCTCATATATTTTGTTACTTCTATCGAGAAATACACACTTTTAAATAAAAATACATCGTTTTTGTGACTTGACAATATCTCTGAAGTAACTTTTAAGACCTCTCGCAGATACTAGCCAACGTCATGCTAGTATCAAAACAGAAACGCCCACCAAGTGAGTGGTGTTGCTTGTCTTTTGTCGCTCGTGTGACTGTGGGGTAAGGCTTTATTGTGGTACATAGACATTTAGACACACAAACGTTTGCTGGTGGAATGTTAAGCTCAAGTCTAGAAGGCCGTACAAGGCATGGTGCCAAACATGAATCAAGAGTAATTTCAGGTATTGCACATCTTTAGCAGACCACTCAAAAATCCACTAGAATGCAGGAAATCACATTAGTTAATCCAAAATTTCTTGGGGATGGACCTACAGCTATGTCTGCTTCACAGAATGTAACTAATATTGTCCATCTCCAATAGGCTGCCCCTATCAATGGCTTTTGGCCTCCCCACAAACCACCAGAATGCAGGGTACAACATGGGTACAACATCAAATTAATTTCAATTCTCTGATATCTGAGCCAACAACCTGCATGCGTGGCATAATTTTGGTCACGACTGACAAAATCTCACTCCAAGGTTTTTTGAAAAGTTGGCAGCTCTGGGAAGTGGTTGACATACTTTGAAGAGTCACACTCTTTATATTGTTCCATTTGTCTGGCATTTGCCAAACCCTCAGCTAGTGATAGTTCATTCATCAAAGGTGGAATGAGTGCATGGAAGCATGTGCATCAAAGAATTGCTGAGCATGAAGGGAGCAAAATCCACAGAGAGAGTGCAGATGCCTATTTTCTCAGGGCAAACAAGGGAGATATAGGTAGTATACTGACAGAAAAACAGTTATCAGCACATCGAGATCAAGTAAGGAAGAAGCGCCAGGTCATGGAACGTGTGGTTAATGTCATCAAGGTCATTGGTAAGCGTGGCCTTAGTTATCGTGGTGATGAACCTGAGAGTGCTTATTCCTTAGAAGACTTGACTTTAGATCATGGAAATTTTTTAGAATTAATACTGCTGCTGAGCAAATATGATGCATGTCTTCAAGGACATGTCAGTGAATGCATTGAAAAGAGTAAAAAGCTGCATGAATGTGGACGTAAAGGAAGAGGATCTCTTGTAACTTTGCTGTCAAAGACAACAGTAAACAAAATCATTAGTGTTATCAGTCTCTTAATCCAACAAAGCATTGCTGAAGAAGTTAAGGAAGCTGGAATGTATTCAGTACAATTGGACACAACACAAGATTTGACATCAAAGAATCAATGTGCCATTGTACTCAGATATTTGACAGATGTCATCAATGAAAAACTAATTGCAGTAATTGACTGAATTGTCAGTCCTCTACTGGAGAAAATCTTGTTGGGTTGCTGAAGAAAGTTTTGGAAAAAATTGGCATTGACATCAAGAAATGCATTGGCAACTCAACAGATGGGGCTGCAAACATGCAAGGGCAGTACAAGGGATTTTCTGCACTTCTCAAACAAGAGGCACCAGCACAAGTCCATGTTTGGTGTTATGCACATATTCTGAAACTTGTGTTGACAGACACAACTGGAATTGTAGTGTTGAGTGCATCACTTTTCTCCCTGCTGAATGACATCGCCACATTCATACGCGAGTCCTACAAACGCATGAAAGTGTGGGAGGAGGTCAGTGAGGACAGGAGACACAGACGTATTGCTCAAATAGGAGAAACACAGTGGTGGTCCAAAGACCAAGCACTACGCAAAGTTTTTGGACATTTTGGAAATCCTGAGGGGGCACTTTTCATTGACCTTGTTACCACCATGGCAAAGATGGAGAAAGACAACACAATGCAGCCGACTGTGAGAGTGAAAGCCAGAGGTTACACGGAGGCTTTGCTCAGATATGAAACCATACTCACAGCCCAGATTTTCCTTAGAATATTTGCTCAAACTACACCACTGTCAAAGTACCTTCAGACGAGTGGCATGGACTTGCTTACTGCTCAACGCATGGTAATGGGAACTGAAGACAACTTAAAAAGGTTTGGCTGGGATTTTGAAGGTGTTAAAAATGCAGCAGATACATTTGTACAGTGGGCAAACAGCAATCTACAGGAGCAAGATGATTGTGACTTTGAAGTTCAAACTGCCCTCCCAGAAAAAAGGCAAAGAAAAAAGAAAGCCATGCCAGGTGAGCTGGCAGAGGATGAGCCACTTACAGATTCTTTGAAAGAATACAGAGTCAAAGTCCACAACATCATCATGGACAATGTCCAAGGTAGCATCCATCACCGATACACAGCAAGTGCAGGTCTGTGTTCAGATTTTGCCTGCATGGATCCTAAAAACTTTGCTGAAATACAACAAAATGGGCTCCCAAAATCCGCTCTAGTGGAATTAAGCAAATTTTTGATCAACTTTGATGATCGTGCCACAGTGGAGACATTGCAGGCAGAGCTGACAAATTTGGCAACACATTGGAAAAGGCTGAAGATGTCTACTTTGGATAGCTATAGTATAAAGACAGTGAAGGAGCTCTCAGGAGAAGATGCCAACCTTCCAGGTGCTGATGAGGCCTTGGAGTTGGTGAGCACGGTTTGTTCAACTTGCAAAAACTGTGCAATATGTTGCCATATCCTGCTGTCTAAATACAAACTTCTCACTGATGCCTATCATGTCATTGGACTGGGCTACAAGTTTTTGTTGACATTGTCTGTGACACAAGTAGCCTGTGAAAGAAGCTTCTCCACACTGAAGCTTGTGAAGAACAGACTTAGGACCTCTATCAATCAGGAACACCTTGAAGCTTTCATGTTAATGTCAACAGAGAGGGAGGTACTCGTTGGACTTGACATTGACAACATTATTGATAAAGTTGCTGAGAGCAGTGAAGTCTTACGCAACCTGCTGACCTTCTAAGCTAACAGTTTTTTTAACCTCTCTTCTGCAGTTTATATACATTTATGAGCGAGAATTAGAGAGGTAGTAACAGCTTTGGAATTCTAGAGTAAATGCTTGTATAATGTTATGTGCAGACCCATTTGATATTAGGACTGCTTTACTTCGAGGTTGGTTGATTATTTGTTTATGTTGTGGTCATGCTGTGAAATAAATGTAATTTAGGGAAAAGATATGGTTGTCCGTGTTTCCAAATTTTATTTAGGTGCAAATGATGGCCTGGATGGGTTTAGGATTTCCCGGCCTGAAATTGTGTCCCAGTCCGGCCCTGGTTACGAATATTAAAGATGTAGAGTAATTATTAATGATGGAATAATTAATCTATGTGTTTTCTTTTACAGTGTGCTATAGAGAAAGCTGGTATTTATAGTCGAATAAGGGAATCAAATGTTTTTGTACTGGAAACTGAAAATTGAGAATATATTGGTAGACCAATCGCTTTTCACAACTACTGTACATTTCTTTAATCTCCAACACAAATGCTTACCTTTCTTGAAATATGTACCAAATATCACTTGACAATAACTACAATATTAAATGTTTCTAATGCATTGTGGGTAAAACACATTTTTTGATTTTAAAATGATTTTACAAAATGTAGTATTCAACTTTAAAGAACAAAACATACATTTCTGTAATTCTATTACACATGTTCATTACAGCGTGTTGTCATGAAGCATGATTGATAATGACATATTCATATCAAAATTGTCAGAGAAATTAATGTTCATTAATAAGACCACCGATGTCGACCATTACTCATCACACTCATAGAGGAATAAGCAGCTTACTGTGTGTAGCTTTTAATCAGCCCTTGCTACTGTTGGAGGGTTGAGCAGTTTGCACAGCTATTCCTACTAATACTAGTATAATGTATGTGCATGCATATTTAAATTTAATTGTTGAATTTAAATGTTTGAAGCTTACTTGACAAAGTTGAAAATCTAAATTGATAGAAATCTATAAAGAAAAATATTTTATCGCCTGCTGATTTTGTACGTTTGCCCACTGACAAAGAAATGATTAGTCTATAATTGTAATGGTAAGTTTATATGAACAGTAAGAGACAGAATAACAACAAACAAATCTGAACAAAATGCATTTCAAACAACTTTTTAATTTGCACTACAATGAGTGAAATAAGTATTTGATCCCCTCTCAGAAAGTCATATTTCTGGCTTCCAAATGCCACTTATACAGTTAACAAGCTAAGATTAAAGTGAGTGCTAATAATGTCAGCATGTTACCTGTATAAAAGACACCTGTCCATAGAAGCAAGCAATCAGATTCCAAACTCTCCACCAAGGCCAAGACTAAAGAGCTGTCCAAGGATGTCAGGGACAAGATAGTAGACCTACACAAGGCTAGAATGGGCTACAAGACCATCTCCAAGTAGCTTGGTCAGAAGGTGACAACAATAAATAACAATCTCCCTCGTTCTGGGGCTCCAGCCAAGGTCTCACCTTGTGGAGAGCATGATCTTGAGAACAATGAGGGTCACTCATTGTAATGCAAATCAATTAATAACTTTTTTTAATGTGTTTTTCTGGATTTTGTTGTTGTTATTCTGTCTCTCACTGTTCAAATATTCCTACCATTGTATTTATATATATATATATATATATATATATATATATATATATATATATATATATATATATATATATATAATTTCTCTCTCAGTGGCCAAATGTCAAAAATCAGCAGGGGATCAAATATTGTTTTTCCTCACAGTAAAGTAGGATAACTAAAAGTTCTGCTAGCTTTAAAAAAAAAACATGCAACTAGTTGAAAAAAAAATAGTTGAAGCAGCAAATATTTTACAATGTAATGGGAAACTTTGGGAGGCCCATTGTGTCCCTCTCTCGCACATCAGAATCACAAAACAGATGAACCTATACAGGATATTCTTAAAATCTGTTCTGCACTGCAATTAGTAACATATATTGTAAAAGCTAAAATATGGCCCCAAAAGCTCACATCTTGGTCATGTTATGTTGTTCTCCAATATCAATTGCTTCGAATCCACTATTGTCTATTCCGCTAACGGAGTGGAAGTGTTGTCCTTTATTCTTGTGGCAGGAGGCGCAGTGTGGTGTATCAACTGGCAACACCTCAGAGAATTTGGAGTAGTCCACAATGTACTTGCCCTGTTTGCTACGTGATATGATGGGGAGAAAATTGTAACCCCATAAGATCTCCTGAGAAATGAAGGATGTCCGGACCTGACAGTCAGACCTGGTATATTCATCTGTGCCATCCAGAAAAACCACCAGCTCAAACTCCTGGTTAAAGAGTGTGTCTTTTGCCATCTCAAAGAAAGGGCTATTTTTGTCAATCACATGGTAGAGTGTAACAGGGCACACAAAGAAGAGATTGTCCTTGCCAGCGTCCACCATGAATTCAATGTTAACCTGGTCCATGATAATTGACTTTCCGTCAGGGTTGACGGTTGTACTTAGAAGCTTGCCATAGATTTTGCTTCCAATCATTAGTGTCTTGCGCAAGTTAGCCACTCTGATCATGAGGCAAAGTAAATCATTCATAGGACAGATAACAGCTTTGTCACTGAATTTGATGGTCTTGCCCCTATTCTTTGGGAGCTTGAGCTTTGTTAGGACTGCTCCACACATCACAACTTCGAAGATGCCTCCAAAGAGAACATGGATAATATTAATGGTTACTGCACTAGGACAGAAAGGGGAGACACAACGTATACCATACCCAACTCTAGTCTGGGTTTCCAGAGCGTAGAGGTAGGCTGAAACCATACCCTTAACATACCATAAACAGGGGTTGTGGTCTGCCGAGGGGTTTTGCCACCAAAGGTCTGCATTGGCCCAGGCTGCCCAGTAATACAGCAGTCCGAAGAGTAACCATGTCAGAGTGTAGGAGGCAGAGAAGATGAAGATGATAGTGAACCAGCTGAGCTCCATAATGCCTGTCCAATAGTCCTTGACAAAGGCAAACTTGTTTCGATGATTCACATTTCCCAATTCAATGTTGCACTGGCCATCTTTGGTCACCAGACGGGCTTTGTGGATCTGCTTCTGGATACCGAACACCATTTTCTAGGCCCTAGAATCCCCCCAAAAAACAATTTTATAGTTAAAACAATTACAAAATTATGGCAAAACAATACACATTCAAAAGGACATTTTTGATCATTAAAGGACCATAAATAATTATTAGTAATGCTGCATACTAAAATAAACATAAGAAACATTTGTTCTTATACTGCATTTTAAATTGACTTGAGACAAATGAAATGTTACTGGAGGAAAAAATTGAGGACAAGCAAAGATATAGAAACACATGAAGACTTAAACTTATAGTTATATATACTTACTCCCAACACATTCATATTATAATAATTGTAACTAATTATCACAGAATCAAAATGCTTCATAGTGGGTAGTCACTTCTTTATTAAAGTGATGGTTCGGAGTAATATAAACCTAGGGTACTTTGTACCTTCATCTCGGGCCAAACAACACCTCATAAGCTTTTTTCCGTTTTTATAACATTGGTCGAGTTAGCGCTGTCAGCCGAATGGCTTATTGCAGGCGCTAATGGAACCAAGGGTGTACCTCTTAAATAGCCCCACTAATAATGCCCGGAATGGTACCAAACCTCTACAGTAATACAAATAGGTTTGTACTTGTAAACCAAGAGATTGAAAAGTTTGTAAGTACACCAGAAGTATATTTAAATAACATTTGCCTGATGGCTGCTACTCTCGGCTGCTACCGCGATCCTGCGAGATCACGCACACAAAGCACAACATGTAACACCCATGGTTGAATCTACAAACTTTTACTTTTGGTGTACTTTTCAATGTCTCGTTTTACAAGTACAGAACCTATTTGTATTACTGTAGAAGTTTGGTACCATTCCAGGTATTAAAAGTGGGGCTATTTACGATATACACCCTTGGTTCCATTAGCACCTGCACTTAGCCATTCGGCTGATAGCGCTAACTCGACCAATGTTATAACAACAGAAAAAAGCTAATGAGGGGTTGTTTGGCTTGAGGTGAAGGTGCAAAGGGCCCTAGGTTTATATTACTCTGAACATTCACTTTAATGATCAGACTACATTATAATGACCATTAAATTTTCAAGGTTAATGTTTAAACCAGTCAAAGTAATCCTACCACACATTTCTTAATAGAACAGGAGAATTATTTAATTGGACTAGTGACTTGCAACTAATAATCTTATAGGAGTGAGGACCATAGTTAATTGGACAGTGACCATTTTTTTGTTAATTTGGTTATGCACTATAGCTCTTTAAGTTTGAAGGAATACAGTTGCAATGAAATTGAAACACAGACTGACAGCTTTAATTTGAGGGTTTATTCATACATATCGGATGAACCTTTCAGCAATTACAGCAGTTTTTTAGATGGTCCCCCCATTTTAAAATATTACAGGTATTTGTCAAATTGGCTTCACATATGTTTCATTTGGCAGGTGTAGTGTGTTTTCTGGAGTATCTGTTGTGCATGTGACAACTATATATAGCTATATATTAGGGATGAAACGATTAATTGAGTCAGTCGATTAACTCGATTACAAAAAATCCTTGAGGCAAAAACTCTGCCTCTAAGCCTTGTTAAATCGCTATGACGCGCACTATAAGTTACGCACAGGGATCTAATTGCTTCACACGGACCGTTGTTCAATGTTCAGGAAGCACACCATAGCACGTGATATATTTTTAATTTAGTTGGCGCGATTGCGCAGAATAAAGATGTCCATAAACGACAGAGAACGTCTAAAGTTTGGGATCATTACAAACTTGAAAAGGAAGAGAACAAGGTGCAATGTGTCTACTGCAAAGTAGACCTGGCATACCACAACAGTACGACTTCAATGATTCAGCATATGAACTGCAAACATCCACTCCATGTTTCACCAAGCGTAGCTGAAACAAGGTAACATAGCCTAAGCCTATACATTGATGTTCACTGATTTTAATCCATACTGTATTTGTAGCGATGTCGTGATGCGGTTTGACTAAATATGATGTTTAGCTTTGATGTTTTTAAGAAGTAAACGTATTCACGTTCAATTGCAAGAGATTATAGCCTAAAAAAAGAACCCCTTCACACACACACACACACACACACTGTCGCGATTATGTGTGGTGTTGGAAGAGAGGAGGACTCAAGGAAGATGTTGTTGCAGTATATGCTGGGTTTATTGGATAAGGGGATCCAGGACAGGGAAGTCGATTGCAGGGTACAGCCTATTCGAGTATGCTACGCTAAGAGACAGGATATACAGTAAAGTGCTCTTTACAGCGGCACCAAACGCTGACATGACTATACTCAATAACAAACGTAACCCTGACAAAGCACAGGGACGCGGGTACGAGACTACGTATACACTCACATAGACATACTAAACACGAACATAGGGACTCACTTTTCACAGTCTTTCTTCCTGATAGTACTGGATCGGCTTTTGGGCACCCAACCACTCACACGGTGCAGTCGGCAATAATCCATGCCTGTCCCTAGTCGAGGTTGCATATATACACTAGCTAACCTAACCTCAACCAGTAATACACAGATGTACGTAATGTGAAAATCAAGCCAATCTACTCTATCCAGCTATCCCTACTCTAAACTCATTACCTAGCAACCTCGGCTAGGGAGAGGCATGTCAACCAATTAGGGGAACATACATACAATATACATAATAACATGTCAGACTCTATAAGCGCAACACAACCTTCATGCATAGCATGGAATATGACTAAGGAACATATATGGCTACAGTAAACAGAACACATGAAGAGGAAAAAACTAAGGAAAACACAATACATAGGTCTCTCATAAATTGAGTCCATAGCTCAGTTCAATGGCCACCCCTGCCATCTACTGGGCAAGGGTGACACACACACGCACGCGCACGCACACACACACATGCATTAGTGATGGGCGATTCATGAACGATTCATTCATTTTGAACGAATCTTTTAAAAGACTGGTACGTACGATTCATACTGGATCGTTCATTTCGTTCATTTTCGCGCAGGCACATTATTTCTATGACACATTATACTGCTCTGTACTAGTATCTAAATCGTTCAAATCGTTTATTTTTGTGCAAGCGCATTACTTCTATGATCCAGTATACTGCTCGGTACTAGTACCTGCATCGTTCATATTGTTCTTTTTGGCGCAAGCGCATTACTTCTATGATCCAGTATACTGCTCCGTACTGGTACTTGAGTAGTTCATATCGTTCTTTTTGGTGCAGGCGCATTACTTCTATGATTCAGTATACTGCTTGGTACTAGTATGTCGTACTAGTACATTGCCCGGTACTGGTACATGAGTCGTTCATTTTGTTATTTTTGCACAGGTGCACTACTTCTATGATCCAGTATACTGCTCGGTACTAGTACCTGGATCATTCATATTGTTCATTTTGGGGCAGGCACATTACTCTATTATTCAATACGATGTAGTTATTGGATTTGCACGTTTGCTCATCACTGAAGACTGACTTAACTAGTCCGAACAAATTATTAATTTGACAAATGCACCTTTATCATAGTTTACATATGGATAAAAAAATATTTTAAGGTTTATGTTAATTGTTATTCTTACGAAGTCATATGACGCTGGATATTTAAAATAATGGGTTTACTGCACACGTATGTATCCGTATTACTGCTTGGCCACTGAACGTCTTTGTAATAATGAATTGATTATAGGGTAGGCTGTTACATTTTGCCTATGCACACTGTGTCAAATGAACAAATGTTTGAATAATATAAAGTTCAGGCTGCGGGATGGAAGTGAACAACACACTTGACAGCTAGACTTATTTTATTGCCTCAAATGTAAAACTTTCTTCCAGACGTCGTATGCGATTAGTTCATTATCTTAAATGTTTTTGGATTTGCGCAGGTGCATTACTTCTATGATCCATTATATGGTCAATTAATTTAGTTATTTCCTTCTTTTTTGCAAAGGCTTATTTCTATGATCCAGTACATACGGTACGGATCAGTATACAGGTTATTTTCGTTCATTTCGATCTGCGCATGCGCAAATGAACGATATGATTCGTTCATTTGAATGAACGAGATTCAAAGATACGATTCAGTAAAAATAATCAAACTTCCCATCACTAACATGCATGCACCCTCGTCTCTCACGCGCCAGTCAGACCAATTGCGGCAATGCATCACATATGCTTAAACCTTTATGTAGCCACACAACAATAATTTCAACATGCATTCACTGTATATACCGGGACGTGATGGAGAAACAAATATCGTATTGCAGTCTTTCGTACTGCCGTCCGACCTAGTCTAAGGAACCTTGGGGTGACATTTGACAAATCCCTATCTTTTGAAACTCACATCAAATCATTGACCAAATCCTGTTTTTTTCACTTAAGGGCTGTAGTCTCTCAGTTGGAAGTGGAGATGCTCATCCATGCCTTAATTTCCTCCCGCATTGACTATTGTAATGCACTTTTCTCCTCACTAAACAAATCTGTCCTTCACCGCCTGCAATCCATTCAAAATGCTGCTGCTAGGTTACTCACTAGATCAAACAGGCGCACCCATATCACCCCTCTACTCTGCTCCCTTCACTGGCTTCCGGTAACCTACAGAATCCAATTCAAAATTCTCACCATAACCTATAGGGCTCTACATGGTCAGGCCCCTGCTTATCTTGCCAACTTAATTCACCAACACACACCCTCCAGGTCACTCAGGTCTATCAACCAAAACCTGCTTTCCACGCCACGCACTCGTCTGAAGACATGTGGTGATAGAGCCTTTGCTGCCATGGCACCGAGACTCTGGAATGCTCTGCCAACCAGCATTTGGTTAGCTGAGAATGTGGACTGTGAACCTTAACATTCTATGCTTTAAGGACATATGAGACATGTATTTATAACTTAAATATTGCATTTGTGAGCTTTGTTTTTATTCCTTAATGTATTTACTATAAAGTGAAAAAAAACGTTTTTTTTTCAAGACGCGTAGCTGACATTAAGTAGTCGTAACGTTGTGAATTTTATAGCTACACTAAAACCGAGATATTTGCTAGAATCCCAATATTCTAAGCTTTAAGGACATATAAGACATGTATATTTAACCCAATAAATGACAGTGTTAGCCTTGTTTCTAGTTTTACATTCCATTTAATTTGAGGCACATGTGTACAAGGCACGTAGCTCACATTATGAGGGGAAATTATTATTTTTGTTATAGCTACTGTAGAATGGTGACATTTGCTACATTCCTGAGTGTCTAAGCTTTATGTAGATATATAACATGTATATATAACCTAGAAATAGGACTTGTGAAC
>JACXGM010013166.1:0-23296 GCA_016801145.1 Umbra pygmaea | reverse complement strand
TTTCACCCGCTGCTTAGTGCTTACTGACACCTACAGGACTGTGCGTAGTACTGCACTCACCTTACTTCTTTCTCTCACATGTTACCGGCATTAAATAAAATGAGCAAACATCGATTCTAGAGCCCAGAGTATCGATACAAAATCGTGAAGAAAAGAATCGCGATTCATCATTAAATCATTGTATTGGCACAGCCCTATTATCACTGTGGCATTTAAGCAATTAATCAGACCGGGTAAAAGCCATCACAAACGCTATGGGTGTGTTTATAGGTGCAGACATGAGGCCATATTCGGTTGTGCAAAAGGAGGACTTTAAACACATGCTGAAAGTGTTTGAGCCACGTTACGACATCCCGTCGCATACGGGACATACTAAAACGCTTAACGTGAAAAAGCTTACCAGGGTTTTAATGTACCTAAACAATGGTCAATCATCACTAAATTTCTCATGGCCATATCTTGTCATGAACACTTAATGATTTAATGTCCATCCATCCATTTTCGTCCGCTTATCCGGGATCGGGTCGCGGGGGCAGCAGCTCCAGCAGGGGACCCCAAACGTCATTTTCCCAAGCCACATTAACCAGCTCCGACTGGGGGATCCCGAGGCGTTCCCAGGCCAGGTTGGAGATATAATCCCGCCACCTAGTCCTGGGTCTTCCCCGAGGCCTCCTCCCAGCTGGACATGCCTGGTACACCTCCCTAGGGAGGCGCCCAGGGGGCATCCTTACCAGATGCCCAAACCACCTTAACTGGCTCCTTTCGACGCAAAGGAGCAGCAGCTCTACTCTGAGATCCTCACGGATGACTGAGTTTCTCACCCTATCTCTAAGGGAGACGCCCGCCACCCTCCTGAGGAAACCCATTTCGGCCGCTTGTACACTGGATCTTGTTCTTTCGGTCATGACCCAGCCTTCATGACCATAGGTGAGGGTAGGAACAAAAACTGCCCGGTGGATTGAGAGCTTTGCCTTCTGGCTCAGCTCTCTTTTCTTTACAAACGGTGCGAAATAATGAGTGTAATACTGCCCCCGCTGCGCCGATTCTCCGACCAATCTCCCGTTCCATTGTTCCCTCACTCGCGAACAAGACCCCAAGGTATTTGAACTCCTTCACTTGGTAAGGACTCATTCCCTACCTGGAGTAGGCACTCCATCGGTTTCCGATGCTGGCTCCACCCAACGTCTTCGGAGCTACCATTGATAGCTGTGGGCAACTTTAAGTTTCTATTTGCATATCACGTCGCAAATATTACAACGAGTTGTCTGTTTGAGAAGGTGTTTCCTTAGGTTTGATGTGTTGCCATGCTAGCTTTCTATATCACATCGCAAATATTACAACGAGTGTTGTCTCTGGCTGTATCAATTTTAGAAAAGTGTAGCCACACTTCTGACCGCTTTCGGCTCCAATATCATCCAACAGCAGCACATTTCCTTTTCTTTTCGCGGCACGTCATCATGACGTAGCATTTCAGTAAAAGTGTTATTCTAATATAATTTAGATGGGTTTAACAGCAAGGTTTAATTCAGAGTGGTTAGGGTAAGGGCTTGGGTAAGGCTTATGATTCATTTAATGACTGAAAGTAAAAATTGTTTTTTAGATGGGCTTAACAGCAAGGTGTCAGTGGTTAAGGGTATGGTAAGGCTTATGGTTAAAGATACAAAGTAAAAATCGCCCTTCTGCATCACGCTGCAATGGAGAATAAAATGCAATTGACAAGCTGCAGATGTGAGGTAATCACGCGAGAGATTCGCTCTCAGGTACCGAAATGTGGCACAGATTGATTTCACATGAACCAATACTCGGTAATACCGACGTGATTAGGTCGGTACTGGTAAAAGTACAGGGGTCGATACCCATCCCTAAACATGCTGGCCGTGTGGGAATTTTACGAAATGTAAATGTTGCATCTATTTAAATCCACATTATCTTGAGGTGGGAGAAAGGCAAAACATTTTAAAACTACAAACTTATTAAGGCAATTGAAAGTACATCACCTCAAGGAGCATAAGCAGTATGCAAAGCTACTTCAAGTCCCGAGAGCCAAGACAGCAGGCCCAACGGACGCCACCATGGCTCAGCCAAAAATACAGGCAACTACCGGTATACAGAAAACCCAAATGTACAGCTGCTACAGTCAAAAAGCCAAAGGGATCACAACAAAAATAAACTTGATTATCATACTTGACAACCAGCCCTTTAGTGTAGTCGACCACCTGGGATTCTGCCGGCTAATGTCTCATGGAGCCCTGCTATAATCTTCCAAGTCGTAGATATCTAGCTGATGTTGCATTGCCGGAGCTATATCAAAATGTGTATTCACACATTGACAATTTTACGTCGATCAGATTTACAAGTGATATTTGGGGCTCAGACGTATGCTCAATGTCAATGCTAAGTTTGACAGCTCAGTTTTTTGTAGGTGAATCTACAAGCGATTCTACATTAGCAAGAATTCCGAGTCTGTCATTCTGCTGCAGGTCTTTTCAGTGCTATACGAGAACATGTTCCAAAAGTGGAATATTCAGAAAGAAAAGGTATGTCATACTACGAGACAATGTCCGGAACATGGCTAAATACATGCTAGATGCTTCTTTGCCAATCTTACCATGCTTAGCCCACACGCTTCAGCTTGTAGTACAGGTTGGAGTGCTGTTTTAGCGCAACATTAGTGATGAAGTACCCATCACTAACGGGTGACCGGGAGACGAATCGATGGCCACTTTAAACATTCGCATCTCGCCTACTCCAGATTGGAAACTGTGCAGACACAGCAAAACCAGCCGATCTATAGGCTGCAACAGGATATACTCACCAGGTTCAATAGCACCTTTATATGCTACAAAGTCTATTGGAACTGAAGCATGCATTAGGTGCATATTCAGCTGATTACAATTTACCCGCAAACTTAAAAGCCAATCAGTGGGAAGTGGGAACTGTTTGAAAATATGATATCCTTTCTGGCAACTTTTGAGGAGCTCACCAGAGAAAGCTGCTCAACATCTGCATCTTCTGCAGATGTTATTCCATCCATAATTGCTCTGAAATGCCTCCTTGGCAAAAGTTTTTAAACAGATTGTAGAGTGCAAACTTTAAAAAACTACTGGAATCTGGGAATAAAAGATTTGACCTCTTTTATTGTGTGGCTACAATCATTGACCCAAGGTGAGAGAGAGCCTTAGATCAGTAAAAATATTATTAACAAAATAAAAATTGACTAAAACATACAGTGCATCCGGATAGTGTTCACAGCTCTTCACTTTTTAATATTTTTTATGTTACACCCTTATACGTAAATGTATTAAATTATTTCCCTCAACGTTCTACAAACAATACCCCATAATGACAATGTGAAAGTGTGTTTTGAAATCTTAGCAAATTTATTAAAAGTAAAAAATAAAAAAGCACATGTATTCACAGCATCTGCTCAATACTGTGTTGAAGCACCTTGGCAGCAATTGTAGTGTTAAGTCTTTTTTAGTATGATGCTACAAGCTTGGTACACCTATTTTTGGGCAGTTTCTCCCATTCTTCTTTGCAGAACCTCTCAAGCTCCATCAGGTTGGATGGGGAGCGTCGGTGCACAGCTATTTTCAAATCTCATCAGAGATTACCGATCGGGTTCAAGTCTGCAGTCTGTCTTGGCCACTTAAGGACATTCAGAGTTTTCCTGTAGCCACTTCTTTGTTATATTGGCTGTGTGCTTAGGGTCGTTGTCCTGTTGGATGATTCACCCCAGTCTGAGGTCCAGAGCGCTCTTCAGGAAGGATGTTTCTGTACATTGCTGCATTCATCTTTCCCTCGATCCTGACTAGTGTCACTGTCCCTGCCACTGAAAAACATGCCCACAGTATGATGCTGCCACCTCCATGCTTCAATGTAGGGATGGTATTGGCCAGGTGATGAATGGTGCCTGGTTTCCTCCAGACATGACACTTGCCATTCAAGCCATAGAGTTTAGTCTTTGTTTTATTAGACCAGAGAATTTTGTTCCTCATGGTCTGAGATTCCTTCAGGTGCCTTTTGGCAAACTCCAGATGGGTTCTCATGTGCCTTTTTCTGAGGATTGGCTTATTATGTATCGCAGATGCAGCTTTACCTCTCTGAGGCACCCATTCCACATAGCACATAACCGCTGGCTTACTGGCAGAACAAGGGTCAGTTTCCTGCTCTCACAACCAGTCTCACAACTACTTCAATTGTTCAGAGAGGACACCCACATGTTGCAATAGTTTTTTTGTTTTTCAACGAACTGCTCAAATGATTACGAAGGAATCCATCTGTAAAGTACTGTGAAGCTACAAACACCTTGGCACAATTTGTTTGCTAGTGCATGTATGATGCTTACCTACCATAATAACCACTTTATCCTTTGTTCAATTTAGAAATGTCTTCCTTCTGTTTTCAACCCCACAAGATAACCTAATAGCCACAGCGGTAGTTAGCTAGCTAGGAGTTTAGCTCTCAGGTGAAAAGCCTAGTCTGACTCTGAAGTGTGCCCTGTCTTTGACATGAGCTGCTTCAATTAAATCCATGACCAGATTAATTGGTATGAGGACATTCTGCATTTTTGTGTTTCTCATATTTTTTTTCTTACAAGCAGCAGACATACTGATACGGTATTTGTGGCAAGAATCAATTACCTTTTCATTTCACATTTTTTTTCAAAAAAGCTTGTCCATTTTAGGAATTTAACTATATTTTTCCGATTAAACTACACCCAATATGAATACCTTGGGCATGGCTCAGGGTTGGTGCTCAACTGTAGTCTCTCTTATTTGCCTTATTTCCTGATTGGTTTTCTCATCCTGGTTTCATTCCCACAGCGTTTGGCTTGTTTAAAGCCAGAATCGCGCCCATGTACATTAATGTAGACTCCATTGTTTGGGTTTATAAAAAGGATTAGGTGTGAGTTCATTTGTCAGAATGGTACTTCCAGCTGGCATTTCAAACTGTGCCAAAACAAACAGCTGCAACACCTCAATATTCTCTTTTGGCTCCAAACTCATCCCCTTCTTTCTCTGAAGGGAATAAAGCAAACATGAGTTTATTTTTAAAGAGATTTCTTTCTTTCTCTGTGAATAATGTTGTTTCAATACTAAATGTCTCACAGCTGTGCTAGATAGAGCTGTGTAGTTTGGCTGTGATTGCTGCTGTGCTTGATCTGATATAGCTGTGTGGTTAGGTTATTATTGCTGCTGTGCTAATTCTCCAAGCTTTAAGATGTGGATATTGCTGCTGTGCCAGCTCTTAGCTTTGTTGTTGATGCTGTGCTAGTTTTCTGGAAGATGTGTGGTCTGGCGATGACTGTTGCAGATCTAGTTCTCTGCCTTAAGCTTTTCCTTTGTCTCTCTCTCTCTCTCTCTGCCCTGCCTCTTTCTCCCTGTGTTGTAGCATTTAGGTTAAATGACATTAAGCTCATTGTTCTATAGGAAACACAAACCAGTTATGATGTCAGTTATATCTTGCAGTGCTCTACAGTGAATCATGTTAAATTAAATAAATGTATCAGAAATAAAGTATTTGCCCTCATTCACAAAAATTAATGAAAAATGCAGTTGTAGTGTGTCTGCTGTTTTAATTCATAGTTGTTATTAATCACACTGCATTTAACTACTAATCCCATAATGCATTGTGTAATTCAATGAGCCAATCTAAGCCTAGCTTAGTAATGGTCTGTAACTACCTCAGAGAGAACAAAATGAAAGCATAAGGGTTTGCTTGAAATTTAGCCTCTGATTATGAAAGAATTACTGTATGGTAGCAAATTGTTTTCATTACAAGTACAGGATGCAGATTTGTTTGAGCCATCAGCAACACAGAACAGAACTTTAGTTTGCTTTCTGTTATTTCATCATTGTTCTTGTGGTTAATTGTGAGCATTGCTGACAATAAAACTCTACCTAAACAGTGTAATTTCCCTCCTAAATGTGTGCCTCTCGGTTGTTCCAGTGCCAGCAATACATCCATGTCTTTCTCGGACCATAACTTAAACATACCTACTGAATGTTCCTGCTGCCTGGCTGGCAATCTGGCAAGTAGTTTATTATCCTTCCATGTTGTTGCTAGTTTGATGAACTAGCGCTCCTCTTTGCCCTTTTCCTGGACAGTGGATGTAGATTGTGTGTGTGTTCATTCTTGGAGTGTTTTATGTGTTCTTAGGCATTGTGGTTTCCTGCCACATACTGGCTCTCCACTCATAAAACGTATCTGAAGCGTGTGTGTGTGTGAGTTGCTTTAGTGTGTTTCTAGCCAACAGCAGTCATTGTCTAGTGCTACATGAGCAGGTAAGATATAGTAGATGTAGTTCAGCCATAACATTATAACACTGATTATCTCATTATCATGGAACCGGTCAGGCTGTATTTGAACATGTTGTCCTCAGAGTTGATGTGCTAGAAGCAGGAAAAATGGGCAAGCGTAAGGATTTGAGCGACAGTGGGGAGCGAAGGCTGACCCCTGTGGTCCGGTCCATCAGACGAGCTACTGTAGCTTAAATTGCTGAAAAAGTTAATGCTGGTTCTGATAGAAAGGTGTCAGCTGCTGTTTTGGCGGCAAACGGGGGACCTACACAACATTAGGCAGGTCTTCCATATATCTACATGTTATATATAAACACAGAATTCAACAAAATAACAAAGTAAAATCTTTTTTCAATACCTAATTTTAATTATTATGTAACATTAATAATAATTGCCAGCATGTTTCTCATGTACTAATATACAGCAAATATGAAAGTACATTTGTGCTCTATGCAGCATTTGTTTATCTACCGAACAAGGCCAGCATGCATCTCTCTCATATCGTTCAAATATTGATGCACAATGGTTATAAACAATGTAATTACACCATTTGAAATTTCTCATATAGATAATGTTGGATTCTTTGTCTTTGTTACGTTTTAATATAAATTATTCCATTGCGAAAGATTTATGCCTTGAGCAAAGTCAGTGTCTTGCCTGTTCTACGTTTATAAAGTGAAAATGCTGTTGACGTGACAAATACCTACGCAGATTTCGTGATACAGCCTTTTGTCTACCTGTCGGGAAATTATTGTTTAGCTTATGAGGAAAGTAATACAACGTAGCTTATGAGGCAATGCATGTGCAATCTGTATGTTACAGCAGTATTTTCTATGTTTAGGTTTGGGCTTCCAACTGCAACTTGGTCCAGTGTCGTTTGCAGTTGCGAATGGGTGAAAAGGAATAGTTAAGCAAACTACTTTTGCCTAGGGCAGTGGTTCCCAAACAGGGGTACTAGGGCCCCTGTTGGTACAGTAAACAAAATAAATACAATGGAAAAGAATACAACAGAACATCACTGCAGGGCTTGTCTAAAAACAACAGTGACACACAGGACATAAGGGGTAGGGTGTAGTTCCAAATGAATAGTGTACGTTTACTGATTGATTGGTGCTGCTGATTTCAGGCGGTAGCACAAGGCTACATTTAAAGCAAGAATGCACTAGACCAGTGTTTTTCAAACTTTTTTTCCGGCGACCCACATTTTCAAAATTACAAACCATCGTGACCCAAATGTCATGAAAATAGGTGTTTGCAAATATACAATTTTCCTACCATTTGTATTTGTATGTAGGGGTATTAACATAATACATACGTTCTAATTGTCACCATAGTAACAATAGGTACAACATTAATTTTCTCAATATTGACAGTATTATCACCACATACCTGAGTTTTATAAAAACATGTTAAAATCCCCAAAATAACCAAGATGAGGTGGTTTTCCCACAAATATTAGATTACTTGTATTAATTTACTCTCATTTAGATAACAAAAATATCCATATGGCTGTTTTAACTAGCTATGTGAAACTAAAGTCAAATAAAAGTTTGGAAAACTGTAATACAGTAAATGGCAATTATTTTTGTTACTTCTAATGACCTAATGACATTGGGTGAACACCGTTTTTTTAACATACATGTTATTTTGTCTGATGTAGGTAAGCCAATAGGGCCCTGTAAAATCTGTTTTATTTTTGGCCAATTCAATGAGCGAGACTATGGTAATTACTTCAAGCGATTTAAATACATAGACAAATGATTGATATTCGTCATTGTTTCCCTTTTAAATAGTAGCCTAATCATTTTCATAAGCATTTGGATAAGTGAGTGAAACGGAGAAAAACGAATGTTGTGTTTTTGGACAATTTAGAATGGACTAGATACTTTTATGAATATGAAGTGCGTTAGATAGGAGCGATATATTAGGCGCATGCTGGCTATGTTCAGTAGACAAACGCACACTGCATATACAATTTTGTATTTCTTTGCACTAATTTCACGTTTGCTATTACATTTTTCACTGAAGTAGCCTAATGTTACGCACGAACTCCCAAGAAACAGTGTTGTCTCTTTTTTGGGAATGTAGTGTAGAAGGGCAGAACTAGTGATGTTACAAGCACTTCGCAATAGAGAGCCGCGTGCTGGGAGACACACACACACACCGCATTCGGAGGACAGTGCGCTTACAAATTCACATTACTTTCAGAATAGGCGATATGCGGTGGTAATTATAACTTAATGTGAATATATTGGAATTTTAGGATTATGATTTTTTATATTTTTATTTAGTTGAATTGCACGTTAATGTCTGTATTCCGCGATTCGTCCGTGTTCTTCACAATGTGTTAATCATACTGTAGGACCCGCTTGACCTACACAACTGATTAGTTCAGTACACTGCCCCATGTGGCTGTGGAGGGGTACTGTCAACTATAACATTTTAATCATGAAAGAACCATGACAAAATAATTATGAAAACATATTTCCCGACCCAATTTTAATCTCCCGCGACCCACCGGTGGGTCGGGACCCATACTTTGAAAAACACTGCACTAGACCCTTCTCAAATTGGTCCTCAAACCTCAGCAGTTGTCACAAAGTGCTTTTACAGATACCCAGCCTAGAACGCCAAAGAGCAACCAACAACGAGCAAGCAATAATGTGCACGTTTCCTTTATTTGCCTAGACTGGGCTGATGTTTTCATTTCTTGCTCACCACAGTCCTATTCCTTTCCCCTGAGCACCCTCAGTAGCCAACACAAATCTTACAGGGCGTTAATCATGTCTTGAAAGTACAGTGCAAGGCTAGGCTATGCTAAAGTCAAAACCTGCACATGCAGCTAAGCTATCTGTTGCCAAAAATTGCTACAGTATGCATGGTTTTACTACGCATGGTCAAAGAAGGTTTTGCTAGCACTGTATGAAGAATGTCCTTTTTGCTAAGTTGGTTAAGTGTTGGCAGTGTCAGTTGCACCTCTGTAATAAGGAGAAAGAGGATAACAAAGCGGGGTCTCTCATTTCTCCATACACTTTTTCCCTCCATCACAGTTCAACCACCCCATTCACTTTTCTTTAGCACAGATACATTAGTCACATTGTCTGTCTACTCACACATACTTTCTCATCACACTGAAAGACCTCAGTATATGGTTGGCCTTATGTGAGGTGTGCCACCAGGGTGTGACTCTGTCTGGCACTGCCAGGGCTGGGGACTGGCTTGGGGCCTAGCTAGCAGCTAGATAAGGGCTCTCCTGTCTAGACATTTGGTTTTACATTTTAGTCATTTAGCAGACGCTCTTATTCAGAGCGACTAGGTTTGGGTATTGTTTGTATTTTTCCGATTCCAATGCCGAACCGGTACTTTTAAAATGATTCCGATTCTTAAAACCATTCTTGAAAAAATGAAAAATGACATTATTGAAAGGCTCTTTAAGTTTTTTGTATTTGAAAATTATTTAAATTTAACAATATATTAACGTTTTAAAGTTCTTAAATATATAATAAGTAAACCTAAGTCAACTAACACACAACTACAATAATTTAACAATAAATAACAGTTACACTATTTACAAGTAACAACAAAATAAATGTTAAGTTGGTATGCTAACTATACCAGTTTCAAACTTTAGCAGTTCTTTTGCAGAATAATTACAATATTTGCCTTCTCTGGCAAGATACCACACCACTCTTGACTTAATCTTTTGCCCTATCGTATATCTCAGATGTTCTCCCTAATTACGTTCTCAGGAAACTACTTTGAAAACATGATTTACATTGTATGCCAACATATTTATGGTGTTTACATTGCAGCTGCCCGTTTTGTTATTAGGCTATATGCCTCCTGTTATTGTTGTGTTTCATTTTGCCGGTTCATGCGAGAACATTCCACACATTCCATAGCATTCAAATTTATAATCTAATGTTCATGGTTAAGGTTAGCCATGTGGTTACTGAGGTTAAGGTTAGGATTAGGGTTAACATTACCGGTACAAAAAAATATATTGTGCAACACGTTTGCATCACACTGAAATGGAGAACAAAACACACATAGGGCCCTATTTTAACGCTCTAAGCGCATGGCGTGGAGCGCATGGCGCAAGTGCTCTTTGGGCGTGTCCAAATGTACTTTTGCTATTTTGACAGCGGATAAAAGTTTCCATGCGCTGGGCACATGGTCGAAAAGGGTTGTACTAAGTGTCTTCATTAATTTATAGGAGTGTTTTGTGCGTAACATGCAATAAACCAATCAGAGATTCATCTCCCATTCCCTTTAAGAGCCAGGCGCGTTTGTACTTTTCACTAATTGCTATTATGATGGCAGATTTGCACCGTAATATTTTTCTTTGTAATCTTTTGCATGTTCGTGTGCTGCTGCGTTTCCCTGTATGTGTGCAACAAGCATAGTGTGCACGCGCTGTGCCTATGCCATAGGTGCATTTGACTAATTTGCTGTTGAAATAACTGTGACGTGCTGCGCCATTGACTTTAGACTTTTTCGCATTTGCTATTTTAACAACTCGGGCGCCTGACGGGAAATTGACAATGAGGTTGGGTCTTAAACTAGCAAAGACACCTGCGTTCAGACTTTGCTCTGCATTGCGCCTGTTGCAAGATAGGGCCCACAAAGCTTCCATCTGGATTTGAGATCGCAAACTCTGGGATGAAATTCAGGAAAGTATGGAATTTTAAAAGTAGCCTTCATTTATGGTAGCTAGTTAACAGTAGACTACATAGAAAGTATGATATTTTTACATCGTTTCGGAGAATCAGAGGGAACATATTTCGTCGACACATTAATTTGAACTGAAATTTGAATTATAATCCGGTCCGATTCCTACCGGTTTTGGTACCCAACCCTAAGAGCGACTTATAGTAAGTACAGGGACATTCTCCCTGGAGAAACTTAGGGTGAAGTGCCTTGCCCACAGACACAACAACATTTGGCACAGCCTGGAATCGTGCCGACTACCTTCCGACTACTAGTTCGACTCCCTAATCGCTGAGCAATCTGACCCCCCATATGGTTCTGACATGGCCCCTGAGGGTGTAAGTTAGTCAGGGCCAGGCACTGCTATGGTCAGGGCATGAAATAAGAAATTGACACAAAAAACATGTGCTGAACACATCTGATTAAAGCACATTAACAACCACACTTATTAAATAGGTCCACTGGTAAAGCTGCTCTGCATTATATAATAATAATAATAATAATAGGAATGAGAAACACTGTCTTTTAGTGCAGCAGAGATGCTTTAATTTTGTGCTTCCGGGATCCAGGACAATTATGTACCATTTATAAAAAGTTCCAAACAGTCTTAACATTTCAAGACTGACGGCAAACATTAGGCACTGGGAGGCTCTTTCGGCCTCTCAATATTATCAGCCTAATGGAAGGGCTTAGGTATTTGGCTTTGATCTTGTTTTAAAACTGTTTGACCTCCGTTAAACTTCCAATGACATACTGTTATTCCCACCCGCTGGTTGGTCTCCAGTGTGTGACTGTGTAAGAAGTTGGACAGAGTTCAGTTGTTGGTATGCTTTGATTGCTGCGGTGGAAGAGATTAAGCTTATCAATGAATATTTCATGATTAGCTAGGGAGCGCAGCAGGGCTCTGTTTTAGGCGCTTTTCTGTTCAATCTCTTATCTGACAACTCGTTAATGAGAATGGGGGGGCTGTTCCTACTAAAACAGCACTTTTGGTGAGGAGGAGCCGGGTCTTTAGAGAAGTCTCTGAACTCTGCTATCCTCACTAGCTCTGTCATTCCAGAACACTAGATTGTGTCCCAAATGCTAGTACCAAGATAGTCTATTTTTGAGTTGCATCTTCCGCCCAATGGGGTTTATGTTGTGGTGGTGAACAGTCTGGATTACCCTGACTGCCTCTGATTTCTCTGCTCATTTAATGGGGCCGAGGGGAAGGCAGGCTGGGCCTCTACCCTTCAACCTCCACATATGCGTATGATTTAGCACGGCTCAAGCAGAGACCCTGGCTGCTGTCATAAACATTGACTACAGGCGAGGACTGGGCTGTACTGGCTTATATGGGCACTATCACATCCAGGTGTGTTCTGCCTGATTTTTAGCACAATTTAGATTTCACTTAAATAGTTGCCTTGATCAATTCTATCCTGCCATCTTGACCAGGGGTTTACAACTCCTGTTACTAGGACCACTGTGAGTATTAGGACTGTCCATTAGTGAGACCATAGGCTTACTGCTAAAAAGAGGAACTTCCAGTCATTTAGTGCTTTAGTAAAATATTGCTTTAGATTTTGTAGCAAATGAACAAAAAAGGGTGTACTTACCAAAAGGTGGACAAATTTGCATTTATTTTAGTGCAATGCAGTTGGCTTATGCAATGCACTGTTTTCAGGTAAGGAAAATGAACAAACAACAGAACGGGAGAGGGCTTCCCTCATTAACCCCTTTTTTGTATTGAAATGTGTTTGGAATAATGTCGTTTTGATATTGTTTGTTTTCTTGTCACAACATGCAGATTTATTTTGGATTTTCTAATTAACATTTGGAACTATATTAGCTATATAACTCATGATCTAGTGTGTGTGTGCTTCACTCACCTACATCATAAATGACACTTCTTCCTTTGCACTTCTTCCAATTTTTAACTCTCTCCCTTCTGTTGTCATCTACACAAGATAGCTGTAGTTAGCTAGCTAGGAGTTTAGCTATCAGTTAAAAAGCCTAGTCTGACTCAGAAGTGCGACTTCACTTTGACATGAGCTGCAACACTTCTATCCAAGTGAATGTAGTGGGAAATCAGTGCTGACTTCAACAAGCCAAACCACTGTCATATTAACCAAGAGGTACTTTTTTAGTCACAATTTCTTTATTTTCTTTCAAATTGTTTTTGCCATCAATCGGACTCATCGTTCAACCATCAATGCTGAGTTCCAGTTGTACTCAAAGGTTGGAATTTACCGAGTTCCTAGTCGAAACATATAACGAACACCTCCTCAAGTTGAAATTCCAAGTCGGGAGGTCAGGAAAACCCCACTAGCACAGTGATTGTAAACCAAGATGGCAGCACCCTGTATCAACAGGGAAAGTTGTAGTTTCTGTTCATAAAACAGACGTTGGAAGTAGGGCTGCACAATTAATCAAATTGTAATCATGATTACAATTTTAGCTTCCCACGATCAAATTGCGTGATCAAGCAATTATCTCGCAAACCGTACATGCTAGCAACTACCAAATCTTTGTACCTTCGGAAATAGGAAGATAAGACGAAAAGAATGAGTGATGGATCATCCCTGTAGGTTAAACAGAGCTATGGCTCCTCAAATTTGGTCATGTGTTTTAGATTGCTGTTTTTATTTTGCTAAACACATTACAGACAGGAAGTAGGAAGCAAAAATGACAAAATTACAACTTTGATTTTCTCAATTCCGATTCCGAAACGATTCCTAAACCGATTCTTGAAAAACTGAGAAATGACATTAAGGAAATGCTCTTATAGGGTTTTAATTGAAAATTATGCAAATTTAACAATATACGTTTTAAAGTAAACTTAAATGTTTAATAAGTAAACCTAAGTCACCTAACATACAACTACTGTAATTTTCCAATTTTCCAATTGCTAAACTGCATCAGTCAACCACCTTTTTAAAACTCTAAAGACAGTGAGCACTAACAACATTCATCTTGACCAAACAGTTAATCACACCTTCAAACCACACTGAAACCATCAAGACACTTCATACATGTCTCAAAAGATGCTCGTCAACTCGAACACTGACAACAATGCTCAATTGGAAAGTATCTTTGAACTTTGATTTTCACAAATCAGTATTGCATTATAGAATTACAATAACAAGTTTACACTTCGTTGAATTTACTAAAGTACAGTATATGTTTATTCAACTGAACATGCAAATGGGAATTTTCTGTTGAAATGCAACCCTGCTACAGAAATATGTAACTGTACTTTATACATACAAATGTGCATCTCTTTTCTCCTTTTTGTGTACTACTACAGTATTGTACAGTATTGACTTTTCCAAGTAACCTTTAGCTACTGTTGAAATCGGTGTCTGCAGTATTGGAAGTAGCTCAGTGTCATACACAAAAGCATTCAAGCTAGACAGAACTGACAGACTTGTATAGTATAACCAAACCAGCTTTAAACTTTAGCAGTTCTTTTGCAGAAAGATGCTCATATTTGCCTTCTCTGGCAAGATATGCATTCCCAGACATCGTTTTTTAGTTTGATGAAGAAAATCAATTTCTAGGATATTGTATATAATTTGCGGGCGTTAGAAAGCCGCGATTACAATGGGGGAGACTTTCAGGACATCCGGGAGACTTGGGATTTCTGATTATTCTTTTGCGCTACCGTATTGTCTCAGAAGTTCTCCCAAATTACATTCTCGGGAAACTATTTTGAAAACATGATATACATTGTATGCCAACATATTTAGGGTGTTTTTGCGTTTCAGCTGCCTTTTTTGTTACTAGTCTATATTCGTCCTTCTGTTACGTTGCACATGCACGTTTCATTTTGCCGGTTCATGCAAGAACATTCCATTCCATAGCGTTCAAAATTATATACAAAGTGAACGGTTAAGCAATGCGGTTACTGAAGTTAAGGTTTGGATTAGGGTTAACATTACTAAAAAATATATACAATGTGCAACACATTTGCATCACGCGGAATGGAGAACAAAACACACACAAAGCTTCCATCTGGATTGGAACTCGCAAACTCCGGGATGACATTTGGGAAAATATAGCATTTTAAAAGTAGCCTACGTTTATGGTAGCTAGTTAACGGTAGACTACATAGAAAGTGTGATATTTTTTACGTCCGTTTTGGGGCATTAGAGGGAAAATATTTCAGTCGACACATTAAGTGGAATCGAAATGAGGAACCGTAATTTGCGTTCTAATCCGGTCTGATTCCTACCATTTGCGTAGGAACCGGTTCCATACTGGAATCGGGTTTCGGTTCCCAACCCTAGTTAAAATTATCCTATGTGACAATAAAATTTGTTTTGGTTAAAATAAACAAATAATCATGATAATTAATTGCGATCCTAATATTGTTCAAAAAAATTGTGAATATCATTTTGGCCATAATCTTACAGCCCTAGTTGTAAGTATCCCATTTATCAGACTAGTATTATAAATTATATAGGGTAATTACATTTCTAATTAACATTTCAATATTCTGAAGAGTATTCGCCCGCTTAGATTACAAATTAGGCTACAGAATGGCAGATTAACACAGTCAAACATTTTCTACACAATGTATATCAAAATTTCCTTCTGTGTCTCATATCTTCTGTTATGTTTTCAAGGTGAAGCTCATATTTGTTCTGTAGTCTATATTCTGAAAGGGCAAGAACAACCGGGGCGTCAATCTTCTTTTCCCACTTTGGACACTGGAAAGCTATCAATTGTTTTAACTTTGGTGTGACGTCATTCCCAGTTCCGACCACTGACTTCTGAGCACACTAAAACGTGGCGTAATTCAACACGTTGTCCGTAATGTACCTGAGCACAGTGTGGGCACGTACCTGAACATGCATGCAGTGTTGTCTGGTGCTGTTTGTCTGTTTGCGTTATACGCAAGTTATTGATGTTGTAGTTTGTGGAACGTTTAACTACAAAAAAATTGACTATCGAAAATATATTACGTACGTTTATCATTGATATTGTATTTTTTTCATCATGATGATAAATGTATATTGATTCACTTCCAGCCTGCTCTACTATGAACTAAGTAAAGTAATAATAATTAATGTTTGACCAACAAATTTAAGGAAGTCCTAGAGCCAAATGAAATGCTATTTTTTTTTTACCAACGTCAGTGTGGTTCCCAAATGTCATGTGGTTCATTCGCGAACAACCCATCACTTTTTCTCCTGAATACATGATCTTAGGTATTCTTCAGTCATTTGAACATGTTTCTCCATTGGTGTGTTGTGCCAGACCCTGAAGCACAATGGATGATGGTAATTGTAGTTCATTAAATGTTTTCTACTCTGAATTAGATAATTATGTGACTACAACTCCCTAAATCGTAGTGTCCCAGTTAGTTTTACTGATACTTCCCTGGAGGAACCTAACTGAAATGGAATGTTTAAATGTAAAATGTACAGAATTATGTTAATTGCTCAGGACTAGCCTAGCTTACACTGATTACACTGATTTACTCTGTTGCCCCCTCCTATAGCACAACTCCTTAGACTGCTTTGTAGTTGGAGACATAAGGCAGTGCAGTAGTCCTGGCCCAGCATGGCTTTGTCTGTGGGTCAAGATGGGAGGGACTGAGGTTTTGTGATCCATCTGAAAAGATGGCTGAGTACAGGGAATTTCAGATGGGGATGTGAGCTGTTTCTCTTTTATTTCTCTCTCGTTCCATCCTCTCAACTTGTCACCTCACTGCGAGCTGGGGTTTTTGCTTTGAAGCTCCAAGTTTTTCCACTAGTGCAGAGGCAATGTTTACCTGGCAATTTTTAGCACCTTTAGAAGGAAAATATCAGACTGGCAAACACTGCTTTCACTTTCCCATCAGCCACTGCAGCACAGCAGCCTGACAGGACTCAAATTCAGAAATCACAATGTGCTATTTTTAGACAGGAGTGGGTGGGTGGGGGTGTGTCTGTGTGTGTCTGTGTGTGTGTGTGTGTGTGTGTCTGTGTGTGTGTGTGTGTGCGTGAGGCATTTGTGTAAATAAACATGAATCCTTTTAACATTTGGCAGATTTGATGTGACATTCAACTAGAGAGCTGGTAGACTGAGCTGTTCATTTGGTGACAGCAGTTGGTGTCTCTCTTGTGAAGGATTGTTAAGTGAAGGATTTGGTCTGTTTCTCTCAGTTTCTGGAGACATACGGATTATTTGCCTGATTAGATATTTTCTTACATTTGCAATAAATGTGGATTTTGTTTTGAAATTGAGGACCACATTCTGAGTAAAAAGTCTGATAGGACTAACTAAAAAAAAGAAGAGGGCTGTTATGGAGGGAGAATTACCTACCTCCACCGTTGTCATTGTTCACCTGTTTCCCTCTCACTTTTCACCATCCTCAGCTCTTCAGAACCCCCACATCTCCATTAGTTTCTGTCTCCATCACATGTGGAACACATTATGTTCTGTGTACAAGAGCAGTGCAGCAGCAAGTGTACGCCGTGTCCTCTGAGACTGATATTTCTGGGATCCGTGTAGGGGGATCTGCCTTGTGTTGGGTGCCACGGCCTCTATACACTGCCTCTACACGGCCCGCGCTGCTGTTTGCACAAAAGGGGTTTTGTTATTTCAGAACTGCACAGTCCTGACAGTCATCTCTCCCTTGATGGGGGAGGGAACGGGGAATGGAGGTTCACCTCACTGGGAAGCGTATTGCAGGGTAGGCTAGTGTTTGCTGCTACATGGGTATGATTGTGATAAAGCTGGGTTTCTGTTGTGGGTGTTTCTGTAGTCGTTTCAGTTTTTATAGTGCTTATTGTTTAGGTGTTTTCTTGCTCAGGGGTTTAAACATTTAAGGACCTCACTGTTGCATAAACATTAAGGTAAAAAAGTTCCTGAGTATATAAATGAATTTACGTTTTTGAACTCTTTTAATCTTACTACAGTTATTACCAAACTACTATTAACTAATATTTGTCATGGAAAAATACAAATGAAACCATTTGTATGGTAATGGTAATAGGAGAGATTCTATTTAGGCTGACCTGGTAAACATGCTTGTTGTCGTCTGATTACGTGGTAGCTCACTGCATCTGTAAATCTGGCGTAATTTGGTCAGCTGCTTCACTTTTGTGTTCATTTGCTGCCTGCAATGTTAGTATATCCCACTGCATTGAAGAATTAGAAATTTAACCCCTTCCAATTTTTCACATTGTGTGCTAGCTCCATTGTTTGGTCCAAATATTACAAGTCTAAATAATCAGTGGCAAAAACGAATTTGGACTTCATCAAACTGAGAGGAGATAAATATGCCAGTAAAGCAAAGCTTACTCAGATGATCATTTTAAACTGTGCCTTTTCTACCGTTGCGATATAATTTAGATTTATTATTACCAGTATTATTATTAGCTTAAATGTAAACCTACAAGTTTAATGTTTTAGCCTGTCCTCATTTGAACTTTTTGTCATTTATTATTTTTAGGCTCTAGGATTCATTTAGTTTAGTTCTGCTTTTGATGATGCTTTGATTGGATGACAACAAAAGATACATATGCCAATTAAAGTGGAATGTTAGACTTCTTTTCATCCTTATAACAGAAAACCATTAATGTCAGTTTTAATTATTAAATTTTATGGCTGAGGCAAGAACATTGTGGTTCATAGAGGTATCCGATGAGATGTTTCCAATCGGAGTGGAGTGATTATTTGTGTCCATGGCCATGCAATGGCGTGGTATGTTTTATAGGCTTTCAATGTTTAGGTTGTTACAAGAGGTTACCTTAGTAACAGACGACTAATTACTCTACCAGCCTTACTTGGGCTCACTATTTTCTGTTCTTAGCTCTGTTTTTAGGAACCTTAATGGTGTTTTAGGCTTTTCTTTTCCAATAAACAGCCATTTGATCTCTTTCATCTTTAATGGTTCAGTAAGACTACCATGACAACTGAGGCATATTTTCATCAATACAAAAAAGACAGGAAACTAATTGCATGTGGAAGATTGGAAGAATTGTTTAAGTATTTTCTTTCCCAATCTGCACTACACAAAACGAAATGTGCCTCCATTTTCAGTGGGTTGACAGCAATGTCAGTCACTGGAAATTGAAATAATACTGATGTTTGAATTAAGTCCTCCTGTAAAGACAATCTGGCATTCCTTACTATGGGCCTAATCACACGGAAAGAGTTCCATTGAGATGAACATGACACAATGAATGTGTCTGAAATATTTTATGGGATTTTATGAAAATGTTAATTTTTGCGCTCTACAGTTCAAACTGAATATGCAGTATTTTCATACTAAACACCACAGGGAATATAGCGTCACCCAACTGTGAATCAACAAACACACCCTCATCTTTCTCAAAAATGGGTCAACAGACTTATTTTTATTACCCAGTATCTTGTAACATATGTCTATGCCTTTTAAAACTTTCTGTGATTAACACTCCAGATATCTTGTGAAACATGAAGCTAAAATACCAAGAACCAATTTTAACAAAAAAACAGAAAATGTCATTGTGTTTTGGAGTCAAATATTTGGGTAAATCTTTATTAACCTCTTCACTAAATCTAGATCAGGTCACTCTTGTTTATTTACTGTTGTTTATACAGCGAAATCAGTCCCAATAATAAAGAATGTTCTATGGTGTTCCCATAATAAATTGAAATAGAGAAGTGTATCATTGAAATTGAAATGTTCTCTATAACTTTGATTATTGTCAACGGGCCCTGAAAGTCCACAGGCTGTTACTCTGCATTCAGACCCAAAAGTGGTCCACATAAACAACATACCTATTCCACTCAAATTAAAACTCTGAGGACTGCCTGATAGAAAACGTAGCTGTTTAGCACTTTAGAGATGGGGGATAATTCAGGCTTGCATCAGAGTTCTCAGCCATTTTGTCTATTTAACCTTATAAATGTAGAAGTTTGTTTTCAGCATTTCCAACCTACAGACAATATTTATCAATCCATAGGCAAAGTAGGCTGTTACATCATGGTAATCAGTGGTTCGAGCCTGATTATGGGTTCTCCGAACTTCCCCGTCCTCCAGCACGAGGCAGTGCAAAATTGGCATGGCTCTGCCTGGATTTGGGTTAGAAATGATCTATCCTGCCGTATCACTCTTTAAGAACTACTTGTGTGCAGATCTGGCACCCAGAAATTAAGGAAGTATATTTGGTGAACGTAATCATCCCGTGAATGATCTGACTAAAGTCTTCTGTGTTGGATTAGCAGTGTGAAAAGAAACAGCCGGCTCTGTGACATGTAGTTGGATGAACCATGTGAGCGCCCTTCACCATCCAGCAACCGTCCAAGTAGTTGTGGAGCTACCGACAAGGCAGGGTTAGGGGGAATTGTGAGGGAAGAAAAATTTGTGTAAAGTCAACAACAACAACAACGGAAATTTCAATTGCATTAAAATCCACATTGTGCATTTAAGATGCAAGGCTGAGGAGCTACAGAGGGCTGGTTAGAAAGATTTGCAGTGGCAGATTATTTCTCACCAGAGCAAGATGAATGTGTGGATAACACAAGCAGTCTGAACTTGCTAACTAGCACAATAGCAGATAACATATGCCTCCAGCCATTACTCAAACGCAAGGAAGTTCTGGCTATATGGGTTGTTCTGGGTGTGTTTGGGTCTGTTTCTGGGCTTTTGTTGGTATTTGCATCTGTTTTTGTGTAGTTTGTCAGGGGGAGTTGGAAAAATATTTTATATTTTCTTATTTTCTACACCCACAGACAAATAAAGCAACAATTGTAAAGTGTTGTATGGGGGTGGGGCCAGATAGGAGGACGTTAGACAACCTTAAGGCAGTTTTGATTAGACTCGGTGCATCATTGGTTCACTTTGAGCTCTAGCCCTTTGTTGCTGACACATGCTTTCAATATCAAACCATTTCAACATGTCACAAACCAACAGGGGTGAGAATTGAGATGCCCAAGTTACCAGCATGCCGTGCTTATCTTGACTGTATCCTGATTCCTGACTGACATGGGGATCAGAAGGCTCATTGGTTCGGGAGTCAGACTTGTAGTCGGAAGGTTGCCGTTTCCATTCCCGACTGTGCCAAATGTTGTTGTGTCCTTGGTCAAGGACCTTTACCCTAAGTTGCTCCAGGGTGAAGTCCCTGTACGTACTGTAAGTCACTCTAGATAAGAGCATCTGCTAAATGACATTAAATAAAAAAGTAATCCATATATTGCAGTCTATTACGCAGACTCTCTGTACCGCATATGTTTGCATATTTTATTCTGATATGAGTGCACATACAGGCCTTATTCTGAACTTTGGCAAATTCATGTTTATTTATTCAGACTTCCTCCAACACCCTTCCTGTGACCTGTGGCTATGATTCTATAAGGAGCTAAATGATGCTGATCACACTGGAGTTGAATGTCCATAGACACGCCTGTCTGTCTCACCACAGCATCAGCCACGTGTTAGTCTCCAGGCTACAATGTGGCTCAACCTGTTAAGGCACGGCCTTTTAGAGTACTCATTAAAATAAAGCTATTCGAGTAGATCAATGGTTTCTTCTTTTTGCCCAGGACAGCTTTTGTGATTGCATCAACTTATGTTGCCTACTTTCAATATGCCATATGCATACATTTGATTTGATTAAATTCTGTCCCACTCAACATCTTTGTTTTTTAGTCTATTGAAAGAGCAGTCTTTGTTTTAGTATACTACTGTAACATGGGAACTTGGTGCATCATACCATAGCAATTTGTCAATTGTCCCTTCACCTATAGAAGGAAAGTATCATGAAGATAGGCAGACACTTGTTAGTCTGCAAGCCTGTTCAGCCAGCCCTGAACACCATGGATGTGACCATCTCTTTGAGCTGTCAATTCCAGGATGACTTGAGCTCCAGGCTCCAGACAGCTCTTTGAACACTGCTGAATTACTAACAGGTTTATTCCCCCTACGCAACCTTAACCTCCCCTAGTCAAACCCTTCTCATCAAAACGCTTTGCTCCCCTGTGTCTGTTCCTCATCCCTAGCTTAGATTTTTTATTATTATATATTTCTTTTCCCCATTTTACTCCCCTTCCAATTCCCACTGACCCTGTCTTGTCGGCAGCTCCGCAACTCCTTGGAGAGATGTGGGATGGCGAGGGGCGCGCTCACGGTTCATCCTACCACATTATTATTTTCGCACTGTTCACCCAACACGGAAACCATTTACAGGTGCCTGATCTGCACACAAGGAGTTGCTGGTAGATGATTCGACGTATATATCCCAAATCCCAGGCAGCGCTCCAAGCTTAAGTGATTTGACAATAATCTAGTTCTGTCTGCTTATTCTGTTTTTGTCAGCTGTCTTTAATGAAATTGTAGTTTTAAAAAGCTCTCCCATTTAAAAATAGATTTACTTGAAAAGCAACAGTCTCTTGTTACATTTTACTGCCTCCAGAAGAGGACCAGGCTAGAGACACTAAGATGTTGATGAACGAGGCTGTGAGTCTGTTTGGACTTTGAAGGGGCCACCTCAAGTTTTAGTGTTGTTTCAGCAAACCTTTTATATGACTTTTCCTCATTCAGTTTTTGTAAACTGCAACTGACTTCAGGCTTTCATTCTCATCAAGAACCCTGCCTGTGTAGGATCCAGAAGAGTGGCTGGAGCACAAGTCGATCTCTTCATGGAAGATTTGAGTCAGTGGTGTACCGGTGGCCCAGTCAGAGAGAGCTGGATTGGGTTACAGAAAGAGGCATTCCTCACTGCTCAGAGCATAGCTGTGAAACCCACCGGGTCGCATCCAAAAACAAACAGACTTCAATGGGGAAGACCAGCTTTTGCCACAGCGCTAAGCTTACACTGGCGTTTGTAACACACAGCCCTTTCCCAGTACTAGAAGAGTATCTAATCATATCTGAACAGGGTTTGTATTTTATAAAAGCATGTGAATGGAATTTGCAACTTCTCCTGTTTAGTGTATGTGCTTCCCATGTTTCGCGTAACACGTACCAGTGAGCTTTGACTGGCGCCTGCCTCGTCTCTTCCTACCTCATTCACTACGGTAAAAAGCCAGCTCAGACAAGACTCCCCTCTCTGTGATCCCCTGACAGACAGCATCCCAGGGTTTCCTTGTGTTGACATTTAGGAACCCAGTCAGGCATGACAAGTCTCCTCTTGGTTATGTGAGGTCCCATAAATCACCACTTGTTTTGACAGCTACCTCTTGTTGGAAAGGTGTGTGTGTGTGTGTGTGTGTGTGTGTGTGTGTGTGTGTGTGTGTGTGTGTGTGTGTGTGTGTGTGTGTGTGTGTGTGTGTGTGTGTGTGTGTGTGTGTGTGTGTGTGTGTGTGTGTGTGTGTGTGTGTGTGTG
>JACXGM010013165.1:0-23297 GCA_016801145.1 Umbra pygmaea | reverse complement strand
ATGGTTTTGGATTCAGAAGACCCATGGCTACAACATGGATGAATGAAATCCATCATCCTGGGTCATTGAATTTTATGTTTTATTCAATATTTATCCCAAAAATCTAAAGAACGTATGTATTTTTTATTGTTTTTTACATGTAAAAGCATGTTATCTATAGTGCACAAGGCATTTTATTGCTTATTGTCAAGCCCCCAGGTGTCCTGGACCAGTGTGCAATGTTTGGGGGCCATACAATTAAGTCAACATCTAAATGCTACACTCATTTCTAACTAGATTTCTATACGTTTTTAAAACCCAGCTAAATTCCAACTCCAAAACTTGTTGTCTTATGCAGGATGATGTCCTATGTTATTGAAAAATTGGTTATTTTGTCATTTTCACTTCCTACTTCCTGTCTGTGATATTTTTTGTCAAAACGAAAGACCATCGTCGGCTTTGAGGCGCGATATCTCCGGCTGTGAGTAACACACAGAGATGTATGGTTCGCGAGATAATCGCGTTTGACGCTCTAGAGTACACAACTAAAATATATACATAATATAGGTCTAGTGATTTTTGCTTTTTTTAATGCAAAGTATGTCTATTGATTAAGAGACCCCTAGTGTCTAAAAACTACATATTGTACATTTATTGAGGTCTGATCACTTATCAAACCAGGTATTTCCCAATTCAATTTTGGGATTAACAAATTAGTAAGTAATAGTGCACAGATGTAAGTGGTAGTTCACAATTAACTAATCAGTAATTACTATTTTTTTATGCATCCCAGAAAACTAATGAAAGTTTCATAATTCATGCAAAACTAATCAATAACTAATGCAGGACTAGTTATTGTTTTGTTTAAGATGTGTAGTTATGATTTTGTTTTTGTAATTGTAGTATGGACAAGGAAGAGATGGTCAGACATGTGGGAGAAAGAAGTGGGTCTTTGGCATGCTGGCCAAAAATGGTCAAAGAAGATTGCCAATTTTGTGGCTTGTAGAACGGCACTCCAGAATCAAATCTTGGTTACACTCACTACTCAGTAAACCACAGCAGATGGTTTGTTGATCCAAACCATGGTGGACACGAACAAAATATTGAAAGAGCTTGGTTAACCTACAAAAGACAGATTTGGCGACTGAGAGGAAATAGGACAGAGCAGCTTCTAAAGAACATTTTTTTGTCATGATTTTTGCAAACAAACACTAAAGTCCCTTCAAGCATTTGATATTTTTGCTGAACTTTTAAATAGTATACGTTTAGAAAATGTCCTTAGAAGAATGTAGTAACACTGGAGTCATTACTAATTAGTTACCATGACCTTCACTTTAGAATACAGATCCAAATAATGAGTAATTCCCATAGAAGTTGGTAGTAACACTTGAGTCATCACTAGTTAGTTACCATGATCTTCACTTTAGAATAAGGATCCAAATAATTAGTAATTCCTTTAGAAATATGTAGTAACACTTGAGTCATTACTAGTTAGTTACCATGATTATTACAGTAGTTACTAATGAAAAGCCAATCCTAATATGTAGAATATTCTAATCATTCACGAGATATTCACACACACATGTTATATATGAGCTAGGAGACATGCATAAAACATATTTTTTGAGAGCGCTTCGAAACCAGTCGAGGCTGGGATGCCAGGGGGCTATAGGTGGCTGGAAACCTAGAACACACTGGAATGGGGTGAGTCCTGTCGAAGAATGGGTGAGTGAATTCTGGGCGTATTCAGCCCACGGCAGGACGTCCGCCCAGGTGTTCGGTTGGTCTCTGCATTATGAGCGAAGAAAACGTCCTACCTTCTGGTTGACCCTCTCCATTTGGCTGTTAGATTGTGGATGATATCCCGACGACAAACTCACAGTCATTCCCAGTCTGACCATAAACGCCCTACAAACCCGGGAGGTGAATTGAGGCCAGCGATCGGACACAATGTCCTCCGGGATGCCATAAGCTTTGAAAATGTGGGTAAACAGGCTCTCGGCTGTCTGAAAGGCGGTAGGCAAACCTGCAAATGGAAGTAACTTGCAGAATTTGGAGAATCTGTCTACCACTACCAATTTGACTGTATGACCCTGTGACACCGGTAGGTCTGTGATAAAGTCTATTAAGAGATGTGACCATGGCCATTGGGGTATGGGCAAGGGACAAAGCTTACCAAACGGGCAATGTCATAGGTTGGTGCTTTGAGCACAGGTAGAGCACGAGGACACTTACCTGCGGACATCCCGGGCCATTCGTGGCCACCAATATTTGACCCTGAGTGGTTGTAGTGTCCGAGTAAGTGTGTGACTGGCCAGCGAGGTTTGAGTCCATCGCAGCAGTCTATCCCTAAATACCACCCGGAATAGTCTTCGGAACAGGCCATAGTCCTCCGTCTCCTCCCCTCCCTGTTCTCAGAGAGAGGTAGCCCACTCCAGGGCTTTGCCCATGACGATGGATATCATAGTGGCTATTTTCGAACGATCGGACCCCCGTGGTCCTGATCGGTGTGTAAAATATAAAGGGAATTGCAGGAGGAACCAGCAACACCTGTCGGGGTTCCCATCATATCTCTCCGGCAGGGAGAGCTCCACTCCGCGAGTCTCCTCTGTTCCGGAGAAAAACAATGGTTCTGCAGCCCGAGAGGAGGGAGGGGGCCTTCTGGCAACATCCATAGCCTTCAGCCGATTGAGGACCTCTTCCATAGCGGAACCCAAACTCGCGAGCTGGTGATGGTGTTGTTGGATCAGGTGACCATGTTCCTCCAGCGAGCTGGATAATCGCCTCCGGTCCTGCTGCCTCTATGGATTTAGGTCAATTATTCTGTCACGTATAAGTATTAGAGACGGAGGCAAGTGCAGGCGAAACAGAAACGTGCTTTACATCATACTCAACAAAATAAGTCCAGTGACAAGTAACATAGAAAGCACACTCCTAGTAACGTGGAGCAATAATCGACAATGTGTACAGCTTTACTCGGGCTTAAATACCCCACTAAGCATGATTAAACACAGCTGCGTAAAGACGCACAGGTGTGCGTAATTAGCTCCATAGATAATAGCTAGAGAGCTCTACTGAGGCACTAGACAAACGGAATGTATCTGTACACAAACAATAACTAAAACTACTGGACTGGTACAACGGAAATCTTCAGTACTCGGGGGACCGAGACCTGTAGGGGGGAGCAGGTGCAGGGATGTGCGTGATACAAGAAAATACAATATAAACCCCAATACAAGCTCATTCAAGTAAGACACTGCAAATTGCTTTGGCCAGTGACGGCAAAAGCATAACAAAATATACAGTATACAACACTGCAAGTACAACTATGATAATGTATACTGACAAATGTCTACAGACAGCACTGTATAATATGGACTATACAGTAAACAACATGTCCTTTTTATTGGACAATGGGAATATTACAGTTTTGGAAGTGTACATAGATAATACATGAACTCAAGGTACCTCCTCTCATTGCCATTTTTTCCTGTCCCTTCTATATCACACAAAGATTTCCGAACTATTTAACAACAACAAAGGATGTAAAGGTTCTAGCATTTTTACCACATATGTTTTTTTTTTCAGATAACATATGGAAAAAAAGGAATAAGGTAAGAAAATGTGTTTAGACCTGACAGTGTTTTCTTCAATATTTATATAAATAAACAATACAGGGATATATATATATATATATAAAAAAATGTAACCTTTATTTAACCAGGTAAGTTGACTAAGAACAATTTCTTATTTACAGCAACGACCTGGGATAATTTAGGGTAAAGTGTCTTGCCCAAGGACACAACGGCATTTGGCTCAGTCGGGAATCGAACTGACAACCTTCTGACCACAAGTCTGACTCAGAGATATATATATATAGATCAGTTAGGCAGTCCTCTGTTTTGTAAAAAGCTTTAGTGTGATGTCCTCCCAGTGGTTGTGTCTGTTGTATATATGAGGTCCATTCAGTCCATATTTTAACAAACTTGTGTTAAACATTAACATTTGTAAACGATGTGAGAATGTGATTTTTTTTCCATCAAATATATGTTATTAATTATTGTCCATTCCTCTGCTGTGGGAGGGTCAGGTTGTAACTAGTGTCTAGTTAAAGTTTTCCTGCCAGCTGATAACATAACACCAAATAGACAGAAGTAAACATTCATATTTCAATGAAAATCAATATTTCCTAATACAAGTGTACTAAACTGAAAGGGTATATTAATTAGTAAAATATTCTCCATTGTTCTGTGTATCAGACCAGAATTGTACTATTACTGAACACTTCCAGAATACACGCCAGTGATCGGCTTCCTGATTCCCACAGTCTCCAACACTTAGAAATGCCATTTGAAATATGTATTTTCTGCTTTGGGTGATAACAAAAATCTAACTTAACATTTCCATCCAAACTCTCTCCACGTATGGGAATTAGCACATTTCCAATGAAATTCACAGCAGCTAGACCACTCTTCCTTTGAAATTATCAAGTTACCTTCCTTCTCCAATATTTTACATATTCTGTGGAGTGTGTTTTTATCATAAACCTCTGTATAATCTAAATATAATACCCTTGTTCAATACGGAGTAAGACTTCTTTAATCACAGGATCATCATTGTCTGTATAATTTTTGATAGCTTGATCAAAATAGTGGCGTAGTTGCAGGTATCTGCTTTAAGCCAAGATTTTCTTGAAGGGTTTGGAAGTCCTTTAGGTAAACAACGTTTGTAAAAAATAAAATAGTCCACACATACCTTCAGATATTTGTCTGGTAGATTATAAAAACATTGTAGATTGCTTCAGGTTTCTGGAACAAATTGACAAATTGTGGTTAACCCGACTCTGAACTAGTAAGATAGGCTCCTGAAGCTTTCGCCTGTAAAACAATAAGAACATAACTCAGTTATAGAATTCATCATTTATGGAAGCATTGGAATGGATGTTTATATGTGTTTTAATCACTCTGATTTTACTTGTGTGGCCTCTATGTGTTGCTGTTGTGGACTGTTATGGACCTGTGTGTCTGGAATAAAGCTGAATTGAATTGCAGTAATATATATATTGTTAGCTTGCCTACCTGTTGCCAAGTGTTATCGTCAAACGTTCTTCAATGGAGATGCAGTCCGTTTGTGTTTTCCCATCTTATAATTGGACTGTGAAGTTTCTTTAGTGTGTAGAACTGAGTAGGAAAGAGGCGAGCAACATTTTTAAAATCTGAAGTTTCATTCAACTTGAGCTCACAACACAGGTTTGGAAAAGCCCCTTAAGTCCGCCGCTGTAGAATCCGGGATTTAACCCATTGGTACGATTACTTCGTATTTGTCGCCTCAAGTTCTTCTTTTGCTCTTTGACCAACAATAGATCAAGCGCACCATGCGCACAACGTAGGTGGTGTTTGGCCGTCTGAGCTTTTTTTTGCCAAAAGACAAGGGTGACACGGCCCGACGTGAGGCTAGGCCACAGTCTGCCTAGTCATTTACACTTATCCAATGACCATCTAGTTTCGATGCACTGAAAGAAACTTTTCAAAACAGGCAGCCCCATTGAAGTCCATGGATGCCAGGCTTCAACAGGGAAATGCACTCTGACGCTACAGGAATGTATGAGAAGGAAATCGAGTCAGTCGACCTGCTATATGTAACTGATTCTGAAAGAACTCGTCTTCGAGATGAACGTGTTCTAACACATTTTTAATCAATCAACTGTTAACACAATAGTACATATTTGACCATTAATTTTTTTGACATTTTATGGGAAGCCGAGCTTCCCTTGTAAGAGGATTCCCCCCGAGCTGTCAAGCCTGACGTTGGTGCCTGCTGTTAACAACCCTGCACCGGTGTCAGCTACCCTTCCCTCGTCTCAGTGCCGGCCACGCCTCATCATGTGCCAGTGCTGGGAGCCCGCCTGCCTCACCGGTCGGCGGCTCTGCCCGCCCACCCTGGCCTGTTGTGCCGGTGGGTTCCGTAATGGGTGCATGTGGTTTTTGGTTTCCGTGTCTGGGAGCCACGCCCTGCAGGTGGGCTCTGTCATGAATCTGTGATGGGACTGAGCACAAGATGGGTGTTTCCCTCCTGTGGCAGGCTTATACTTTTTCTATTTTGATTAATTCCATGTATTTAGTACACCTGTCTTGTGTTTCATTCATTATCACTTCACAAGCTGATCCCTGTCGCAATTAAGTGTTTGTTTCCCTGATTGTTTTTTCTATTTGTGTGATTGTGTATCTCTGTGCTAAGTGAGTTGAACTGTAAGCAAATTGTGTTTAATTTTAGTTCGCATTGCCAGCTGTAAGTCTTGCTCATTGATCTGCACGAATGACCGCAAAACCTCTTGCAATGGAAGATTCCAAGTCACAGTTCAGCTCACGTAGCACAGAGTTTGTGGTTTGACTGATCAAGTCTGTTTTCTGAAGATGGCACCTGGCTGTATGCACAAATGGTAATGTCTTTTAAAATATATTTCTAATAAACTCTCTGTACACTTACAAAGTTCTCAATGCTTCGGTTTGCATGTAGAGACCCTCATTATGCTAACATGGAAGTGTGGTGCTGTTTTGAGCCTTGTTATTAGTAAATAATAGCAATTTATTTTTACTTCATCTATGCCCACACAAATAGCGTTATAAGGTAATTATCAGTTCACACTAAAACTGGGCACATTCGATTAGCATGAAAACATATTCCAGAGAACAGTCGACTCGGTAGCAATTTGTTAATAACCCCTAGGTTCATTTTGTGCCGGAGTTGTCCTTTAACTGTGGGACCTTATATAGACAGGTGTGTGCCTTTCCAAATCATGTCCAATCAACTGAATTTACCACAGGTGGACACCAATCAGGTTGTGGAAACATCTCAAGGATGATCAGTGAAAACACGATGCACCTGAACGGAATATTGAGAGTCATTGCAAAGTGTGAATACTTATGTACATACGTTTTTTATACATTTGCTAAGATTTCTAACATACTTCTTTCACATTGTCATTATGTTTTTTTTGTAGAATCTTGAGGGAAATAATGAATTTAATCAATTTTTCAGAATAAGGGTGTAACATAACAAAATTTGGAAAAAGTGAAACGCTGTGAATACTTTCCAGATGCACTGTAGATCTCATTTTGTTAGCTGCTAATGATCATACTGCATCACAGTTTAGAATCATATATAGTGCATGGTGTGTTAATTTGTATTTGGGAACTGTACACGGGTCCAGGGCGGGTCTGCATGTTAATGTCCCAGGCTGTTTTTCAGTCCCATTCCGACCCTGAGTGTCACGATAAAAGCATTCATTGCAAATGATTTACAATTAATATACTTATACTGTAGCTTCCAAGCCATCTAGTTATTGTTTGTTTCCATTGCTTTGTTTGCATTCTGATTACATAAGGGAACAGTTCGGTTTTGTTTGTCAAGTCAACTAGCTATCTAGTTAATAAGTTATTTTAGTACATTTTCTGTCTTTTAATCTTGTAGCCTAATTTTTCTTAGACCTTGGTGTCTATGTTTCAATGCCCTCTCCACCAACGTTTTCCTTCAAGAGCAATGGGCCATTCTTAAAAGCTAGATGTAACATTATCAAAAACAGCCACTGCAACAATATTTGCCATACACTTTATTCAAACTACTGTGTGTGTCAAAAACACTTAGATGACAGATATTAATACATAGGCATAACACCATATATCTAGCGAAATAACCACAAAGAACCATAACTGATGTTACAGGATTCTGCCATGGCTTTTCTAGGGCTTTTTTGGATGTTACGACAAAGACAACCCACTATTTTCTACATAATTGACTCAAGATATTTGTGCACACAATACAGTAGGTCTTTAATGTTCCATAAATGTACATTTTCAACCAGAAATGAAGTTCTTCTGCCTTTGCACAGCAGTATAGGCTAGTTGAAAAAATATGTCAATATGACAGTTGAGGAATTGCATACTGATATACTTAGTTTTTTTATTTACAGTTAATGTTACTAATTACCGGACAGTTATTTTGTATTTATATATACATTACATGTCTTTAATGTTGTAATACAGGACTCAGTTGTAAAAGAGACAAGGGTCTCCGTAGATCTTTTTCTGTGTAAATAAAGGTCAAATATATATATTTTCAGGGTGAGCAGTGGGGGGAAAGCAATTGGTGGCCCCCCTGCCTCTTCATCTCTGTGGTCAATCCCACTACCGTCATCATTGGCAAACTTTATGAAGGTGTTTGTGCTGTTAGTGGCCACACTGTCATGTGTGTACATTCATCATCATTGCAGTGGTTTTGTTTTAAATGACTTGTTCTAGATTAGTTAGGAGAGTAAAGAGAAGAGGCTAAATAACTGATCTTTTGAGCTTCATTCCTTTAAGGTTGGACTTATTGCTTCCCTCTCTGCTCCTCCTTCCAGTCGTCCTCAGCAATCATTTCCTCAGTCCCCCTCAAGGGGTCTAAACTTTGACCCTAAACAGTTTGAGGTCTTCCCACCAACGCATAGGGTTGGAGCCAGAGGTCAAGAGACTTGTATACTTTGTGTGTGATTACTTTGTCTCAGGCTGTGGAGCGGTTTTCATAGTGAAGAGTGTTAGATGTCACGTGAACATAGACTCTTCCCTGTTTACCATCAAGTCGTAAAAGTCATAAAAATATGAGCAGACGAAATGTCAATGTGATACTGCGAGATAAGCTAAGACACATGGTTTGTTTATAGCATACGATTGCACAAATCTTTTTTTCTTTTTCATTGAACGCAGACAACCACATGTATCCAATAAATTGAAGTAGATTGAATAAGATCAAAAGAAATTTCTCAAATTTGCATTCTCAGAAGTTATCTCGTTGAGATGACTGATTGCTCTGCATGATATATAAGGGTATATAAAGATATATTTTTGGGCCTTTTTGCTTTATTCAAACATGTTGTTGGGGTTATAGATAAAAGGGAGCCACACATGAAAGGTGGAGTTGGGGTTCAAATCCCAGTGTTTGTGGGGAAGAGTACATGACCGTAGAGACCCAAGGGCATTAGTTAGACCGCATGCTCTTCACAGAAAATATGTATTATTATTAATCTAATTGATTAATACTCAGTTTCTTCTACATAGATGTATCTTAAGAAGGTTTATCATATTAATGTTTTCAATGTTTGAGGATTTTAAATATAATGTTAAAAAAGTGATCCTATATCTATTGATACAAGCAGTAGTCTACACTAATCTAAACAGCAATGTATTTGCCTTGGGATAGGTTTGCTGTCAGTAATCCCAGAGCCTGGGACAGAATATACCAGTCTCCTTGTGTGAATTAACAGTATTACAATTTAGCCCAACCAGTTGAAGTGTCACTACATAGTTGAATACAGTGTGTTTCTACATTCCTACATTTAGTTTATAATGTAGCTATATACACTAGCTAGCTTATTGGATGAATGCTATGCTGCTATGAAATGTATTGTAGCTAGAATCTAGGAGTGTTTTGATTTTGATCTACTGCATTTTGTAAGAACAAAAGCCGAGAGCCTTTGACTGTGCCTTGACAAATGTTCAGAAGTGGAAAGCTACGATTTGTGAAGCAAACCACATCTTTTGTTGAGTGTCTTTTTGCAGAAATGTCACAGGATGATGTTTTGATAGTGGTGGAAGGGCTGGCTTGAGTTAATGAACAAGCTGAAGATTTTTAAATTTCTTGGCTTGGTAGGGCTGTGTGGTTTTGGGTCACTTGTTTTTCGATGGTTGTAAAAATATGACAGCTTTTTTATTCAATTAAATATCTCACTCTCGCTACAAACAGCCCAGCGATGCAATGAGCTATGTGTGTAGGAATGTACAAGCAATGTGGAACCTCTTGAAAAATGATTGCATTTGTGTCTGTGAGGAATGTAAAAGAGGCATTTTGAGAGGCTGAATTGGTGCATTTGTGCTTGCCGACTGTGATGACAAACAGTGGGTGGCGTGAGCAGCCGGATGGTTTTGCTCAGCGTTTCTCTGTTGGTGTGTCTACTTCCCGCTGGGTTGGTGTGAGGAATGATTTAAATGTTAGGGAGAAATTCTTGAAAGATGCCACAATGAAACACAGACCAGAGCACATATTAAAAATAAATTCAAGATTAATCTAACACTAATTGATGCAAGCCTAGGGAAATTGGCTAGAGTTATAAGAACACTAACCTGGGATCAGTTTAGTCTTTAAGATCATAATAAACCCTGATTCCACAAAAGCACACCTACTTGAAGAAGTGATCTAAAAGACAAAAAGTATCCAAGTTCAGCCCTCCTACTCCAGGGAATTTAGAATCAGCATGTAGCAGAGAGCCCTGGTTGTCTGTTAAGCTTTAGTCATGTGTCTCCCTTTAAATGGAAGGGGCAGCTTTAAACCTCCTGAGAGAATGGGATCTACGCCAAGCCCAGACACTTAAGGAATGCTGCTTTCCTTGATTGGATAACCACAGCTGTGGAAGCCTGCACGAGACACTCCAACACTGGCTGGTCAGAAACACTCAGGTCAGCCAGCTAACTCTATCTGTCAACCAAAACAACAGGTAACTTCTGAAGAGCTTTCAGCAGGAAGGGATCATTCGCTGTAGGATCTTGGAACATTTCCTGGGGGAAATAATTTGTACACATAGCTAATGTGTTTTTATTTGTGCGTTTGCTAAATGCATATGTGTGTCTGTATAGGGTAAACTAGGATGAGTTTGGGTTTGTTTGTTACTGTACTTACTGTCAAATCTGTTTGTGGTGTGTGTGCTTGCTTGTGGTTAAGTGCACGCGTGTGCACGCATTAATGCACGTTTACATATGTGTGTGTGTGTGTGTGTGTGTGTGTGTGTGTGTGTGTGTGTGTGTGTGTGTGTGTGTGTGTGTGTGTGTGTGTGTGTGTGTGTGTGTGTGTGTGTGTGTGTGTGTGTGTGTGTGTGTGTGTGTGTGTGTGTGTGTGTGTGTGCACCCGAAGACCCCACATGTATGCAAAAAACTGAAAATCTGACCTTGTGGGGACATTTGTCAAGTCCCCATGAGGGGAATTGTGATTTATGGCTCAGTGGTTAGGTTTAGAGGAAACACTTACTATTGGGCATAGTGTTTGAATAGGGGTTACTATTAGGTTTAGGCATTGCCGGTTAGGGTTAGGCATTATTAATAGGTTAACTTTAGATACACTAAATGTGGGTTACTGAGGTTAAGGTTAGGGTAGGTTAGGGTACGATTAGGGTAGGAAATAGAGAACATGGATTTATAGGTCAAAATTTATTTTCAAGTCCCCACAAAAATAGAAAGACAAACGTGTGTGTGTGTGTGGTAACATAAGGTGTGATTCCTACCTCAACAGATTCCATGGCCCTTGACAGTTACTTAATAAACACTGGCCTGTCAACAGCTGCTCATGATGTAATGCGGAACTTTTCTCACCGACATCACCCCGCCCCCTCACCCTCCTTCGTATTTACAAGTAGCACAGTGTTTACAGAGCACCAGTCTGGCAAGCTGGACGGCGACAGTCTCCCTTATTGCAAAAGTAGCTACTCAGTGGGAGTTTACGACATGAGCATGTTTCTGCCGGCCATCAGAAGGAATTCTCCACCTCGCTGAAATTCCACTCCCAACACCCTTGCTGGACTGGTTGAATAAGAGGAAGCAGCCAATCTGCTCAGTAAAGCAGAGGATTTGCCAGACGAGACGTAAGTTTTAGATACATATAGTTTTCTGATATATGGACTTTGACAGTGACGCACTGGCCAAACAGATTGGGCAAAGTTTAAAGTGTTGTCTGGTAAAAATAAGGTGTACATGATTGACAGTTAGATTCCTGAAAATAGAACCAGTTTATTGCATTAAAACACATGGCTGTTTCTCATTCTGTTTCTCAGTCTAAGTATGTGATAGCTCAGCATATAGGTTGGAGATGGAGGAGGAGCGAGATATGAACAAGTGTAGATCAAGGTCCTACGTTAAAATCTTTGAAATAAAAAAATGTACTGTTTACTGCCTAAATTGTGAAGAGAGTGGAGGTTTAACTTCAGGGAATTCAGGTTCCATTTTAAAAGGCAGTGTAAATTAAGCACAGCTAGCTAAATGTCTTTGAGTCCATAATGAATACTATTGAACCCATACTAGTCCTTTGTCAGGAAACCCATGTGGCTCTGTTCAGGATGTAGTATGGTCTTGCTGCACAGTTGTTTGGGGAGGATTTGGTGTAGAGAATTGTGTTTCTTCTACCTGATGAGCTATGATGAGATTATGCTCATTATTTTGATTACAGGTTTAAACCAAAGCAACACTAATTAACTTATCTGCCCTGGGGCAGTTTCATAACAAGCTTTTCTTCCATAGACAAGTATAGCGCACATTTTTAAATCTTGGTACGTTTTATATCTTGTGTCACCGTCACAGAAATTAAGCATCTTCATCTGAATTAGAACTTTTTAGAATCAGCACCTCATTATATCGTGTCTTCATGTCATGTGTAGGCAGGGGCGGTTCTACACAGGGGGCTGTAGGGGCCAGTGCCCCTTTATAAATGGCCCCCCCATGGCCCCCCCTGAGCTGACTGAATAATAAAACGAAAATGAAATAAATTGATCAAGTTTTTACGATTTCATGCGCCAGCACAAAATGTGCCCCTCTGATTAAACACTGGCCCCACCTTGGCCCCCCCAGTACATTTTTTCTACAACCACCACTGTAGGCCATGTAATTGCAGTTATTTGTAGTTGATTTATTATTGCATGTGGAATCATCACATAACAAATATGTTATTTTGTTCTTCTAGATCAGGGGTATTCAACTCTAACCCTACTGGGTCCGGAGCCTGCTGGTTTTCTGTTCTACCTCAACATTAACTGGACTCACCTGGTGTCCCAGGTCTAAATAGGTGTCCCAGGTCTAAATAGGTGTCCCAGGTCTAAATAAGGTCCAGAGTTTAATACCCATGTTCTAGATGCTCCTAGGTTTGGTTTCCACAAATCAACCATAACTAATTAGAAATTTGTCACACATCTCTGGTGAAGACATAATAACTGTATAGAAAATACATATTTAACCTGTTTAAAGCAACAGAACACACACAAAGGGTTCTCAATTCAGAGCAGTTTTGCCTCACTAAATGTAGAATCTAAAGGCAACGTCTGAAGTGCTGGATCATGTCAAGTGAGGACTTTAATAAAAACACACTTGATAGAATGCGGCTTGGAATGTAACACGTCTATTTTTTCAATTCAGAAGAGCTTGCAAGCGCATGTCAAATGACACACAAAATGCCTCACACCCATCCTGTATCTTACACAGCTTGGTGTGTGCGTGTGATTGGGGGGTACCATAGGTAAAAGTGTGTCTGTATGATGTGTTCAATTCAACACTTGGCAAGTGGCCTGATGACATGCCCTGTCTTCTCCAGCTGATTTCCTGTACCTGTGTGTTACCAAACCAGGGTGTGTGTCTGCTCTGTATACAAACTGTTCCTCAACCTGGCCTGCCTCTGTTTGACTTTCCAGCTCAGAGCTTCCTAGCCTAGCGGCTATCAACACATGCACACCCATACACGCACATAAAGTAAGCGCAAAAGGTGTGTCACATACTTCCGTTTTCATTGATCTTCAGTCAATTTTTAGTTGATTGTACCATTGAGCTGTTTGTACCTTTTCACATGTATATGTAAAGCGCAAACAGACCCAGCTGAGAGGTACTGTAGCTAGCTATAACCCAGGCCTACAACACCTCTGATAATCCAAGGACAGCCACTAAAGTACAGTGTGCCCTACTTTTTAGTTAAATATGTGCTGTTAGATGGCACAAGTGTAGACAATTGTTTCTCTCCTTTTTTGTTTTTATATGAAAGCAAGAAGACAGATATGAACCATCAATAAACAAAGTACAGACTCCAATCCACAGCAATAATTTCCAGAGTGCTATAATTCCATTCCTTCATCAGAGGCCATTATTTTAATTTAGGCATGCCAGTGCACTCGGAATAATTAAGGATTCTAGCTTTTTGTGTTCAACAATTATCCATAATGCACCTAGAGTACATGTCTTTGTGGGCACCTGAATGTGTGAACCCAGGCACACCCTTTACATGCTCTGTGCTCTAAATGTCAGCATCGAGCTCCCTGGACGTAGTGGTCCGCCAGCAGGGGGACTCAGGTGTCTCACCGTTAGGCCTAAACATACGCCATATGTTTTGCCAGCATCCAGCTCTTTCAGTCCTCACTTTCTTTACATTCACATCGTGCTTCTCCCTCAAGAAAAGGCAATTAGGGAATTAGGTGCTCGCTAATGGTCAATGTATAATAATACTCCCTGTTCAGTTTCACCCCTCCCTTCGCAATCTGGATGGCTCATTCACAAAACTAGGCCTTGGCTGGGGGTGGTACTGGGCTCCTGCGTGACCCCCTTTCCCATTCAACCATCCTCTATTCAAGCCACATGATGCACACCCAGACAAAATGAATCGGTTCCTGGGGAAGGAGGGAGCACCTATCAATGTCACAATTCGCTAGCCACCGTAGGCCAACTGCCAGTTCCTGGCAAGCTGACAGCTAATTTTTTGGGAGATATTATGTAGTTCTTTGGTTGAAATGTCTGCAATATAAAGTAATTAAGGTACATGTACATGCTGTTTAGCATTAAAACGGCTGATCAAAACGTCACAGAAAGACAAGCTATACCTTAAAAAATCAAGTACAACCGAGGCTTTAACGAGTAGGTTGAAAGCCAGATCAGTAGAACAGGGATGCTAATTTTCGCAACAGAATACATGCCTACATTCATTTTTACTATCTCCACAGTCGATTCATACCATAGGGTGATGTCAGGGTATGAAGTTTCCCTGTGAAATTTCAAATCTTGCTCTTACACTAGCCAGGCATGGGTGAAACATATCTCACTGTTCTACAAATGTCTGGGGGAAGCTACTAGCACCTCCAGATAGCTGTAGGGTGAAGTATCCCTTTAAGAAAGCAAAAGTGAAGACTTGGCTTGCTTTGGAGAATATCTATGTGTGCACAATTGTTGGGCAACTATTAGTCTGCAGAATAATTATGCAACTAAATGAAAACCTAAAAGTTTCCAATCTCACTTTTCATCTGTTAAGTGAGAATAATAAATAAACAACTCACAACTTACAAATAAAGGGGGCCATGTCATTATTCTTTCATCTTTAAGGCCTTTACTGGCTAGCCACGCAGTGGAGTACTTGGATGCAGGGGTGCCGTATAGGGGGGAAAAGTTAGGACAATTCTAAGGGCCCATGACTGACAGGGGCCCTAAAAAATAGCTAAAAACTACAACAGCTGTGCAGAGGGGGCCCAATTAGATTTTTTGTCATGGGGACCAAAATTCCTGGCGGCGCCCCTGCTTGGATGCATGCGATGGAGCATTGTCCTGCATAAAAATCATGGTCTTCTTTAAGATGCCGCCTTTTCCTGTACTACTGCTTGAAGAAAGTTTCTTCTAAAAAAAAAGACAGTGGTGGTTGGGGTTCAGCCTACCTTACCTTGGCCATGTCTCTGAGCATTGAACACCTTGTACTTCTGGGCACTCCAGGTAGGTTGCAGTGGAATATGACAGCACTGGAGGATAATGGGTTCCTGATAGCTTCACGTTTGAGTCTTCTCAAATCTTTGGTAGTTAATTTGCGTCTTTTTTTTCTTGTGACCCTGTTGATCACACTATTTGCATCAGAACATTTGATGGTTCTGTGATCACACCCCAATATCTTAGCAAATTCATGAGTGCTGCATCCCTCCGAAATACTTTTTTTAAATTGTGGACTTTTCTGAGTTAGTTAAATCTCTGTTTTGGCCCATTTTGCCTGAGGAACAGAAGCTGCCTAATCATTATGCACACCTTGGTGATTGTAGGCCACAGGGTTATATTTCTGCTTGGTAACGTAGGTAAGGAATGCCAATGAAGGGTAGATTTTAACCAACAAGGTCATTACAGCATTTTTGACCTAGGCCACTTATCCTTGGCATAAAATCTAAATACAATACCCATTTTGATATCAAATCTGCACTGGGTAAGAAATAAATGGAGGAATGAACATCACAATCAATCAGAAAACTGGCTGGTAAGTAATACAAATACTGTGTAAACCATCATTGTACTAAAATTGCTAAATTATTACAGAGCTTTTCTCTCTCTCTCTCTCTCTCTCTCTCTCTCTCTCTCTCTCTCTCTCTCTCTCTCTCTCTCTCTCTCTCTCCCTCTCTCTCCCTCTCTCTCCCTCTCTCTCTCTCTCCCCCCTTTCTCAGAGAGAGAAAGATGTATGGAGAATGCACATGACACTTCCAGAACAGATGGTCTCACGTACAAATATTTACTGGCCGGGTCAGTCATTGTGTTCATGATGTATCATGAGCACACACACAGAATCCTGGCCTAAAAACAACCCAATCCGAGCTATTTGGTAACCCAGCACTAGTTAAATAAGTTGTGGACTGATCACATTCATGCTATTTAGCAGTATTGTTTTTAACCAAAGAGTAACACCTAAATTCCATGCTGGCAATACTTTGGCAACACCTCCTCACTTCTGAATCTGATATGACCTACTTGGTCATACTTAACCCAAAATCAATTACCAAAAATCAATAACCCTGCAGATCATATATAAACAACCAAACTAAGTCTTAACTGCCAACACCCAACATGCACCACCTCAGGAATGGTAAAAACGATCTATTTTATATAGTAAGGACATTGGTTGTGATCACACTAAGGTTTTGTTTCTCCAATATAATCTGCCTTGAAGTTCAAAGTTGAAGCCCCAACAACCACTCGATATCCCTGTTTGAACTATTCGGCTCTAAAAGTCATTTATTGGTGTTGGGCTCTTTGCACAGTGGAGAAAGAGGAACCTGATTATGTAAACGCTTATCTGGGTACAAAGAGCATTACTATCAGTGCTGCCGGACACACACTTCTAACACAACTACTGACATGCACCTGCAAGGGAAAAGCTGAGTTTAATTGTGGCTGTGCTGCAGAGATCTTAGGGAGTCTGATACGAATCCATTCACAAAATGACTGGCATTCATTATTTGACCAAGCGTAATAAATCAAGCCTTGTGATATGTGTGAATTAAAAGACACTTCATACAGAATAGAATGTACACCAGTTGATAGTCTACTTCAAGTTACGTGTTCCTCTGAATCAGGGGTCACCAACCCTGATCCTGGAGAGCTACTGTCCTGATTGTTTTCACACCAACCCTAATTTAGCACACCTGATTCTAATAATTAGCTGATTGATAAGCTGAATGAGGCTACATTATGTGTGGTTGGAGTGAAAACCTACAGGGTGGTAGCTCTCCAGGACCAGGGTTGGTGACCCCTGCTCTGAATGATATAACATCTGATGTTTATCATCTACTGCAGTGGTCCTCAAACCCTTCCATGGAGGGCCTAGTGTATGCTGGTTTTTGGTATTTCCCTTCAATTAGAGCATAATTAGGACCTAGACTGCCAGGTGAGGGGAGATTCTAACCAATTAGTGAGCTACTCCATCAGGCTTGTACAAGGTAAAAGTGAAAACCTGCATACACTAGGCCCTCCATGGAAGGGTTTGAGGACCACTGGTCTACTGATACTTAAGAGCCGACCATAACAGTGGTACCGATCTGCAGAATATTCAATGTGTCATTTAAAAATGCAGTCTGTGGTTTCATGGGTAAAAGTGGTGCTGCCGACCATTTCCTTTTTAACTTTCATGTGTAATTAAGATGATAGTGATTTTAATTTGAAAGTTTGCACATTTTAACTTCATTTTATAAATGCAGCAAATCATCTGTGATTATCATCAACTGATATTTTAGAGCGGAACATAAAGTATGAACCAGTACCAATCTTCAGTGAAGTATAGTATAATTAATCATAATGAATCATTTATACCATATTAAAATGTAATCACTTGGAATTAGGAAATGGAATTAGTTATCAATCCACGATTATCCTTTTATAGCCGTCCAGGCCTGCTTGCATCTAATCATTCCCCTCATCACTCCACCCCTGCGTGACCCTAAATGCCCCCCCCCACACACACATACCCACCACCTCAGTTTCCACCCTAGCAGATGTTACAGACAGAACTACCCCCTCTCCAGCCCTCTCTGCTGCCTCCGCCCTGGCATCTAATTAGGGCTGTACACAAAGACTCCCAGATGTCAGAATTGTCCATGTCCTTTTGATTGCATCCTTTTCGACCGACTGACTGGCTGGCTGGCTGACTTACTGTCTTGCTGGCTGAGACTAGCGTGTAATACGGCCATAGACACGTGTGTCTCAGTGTTGTCTCCGTGTCAGCCCTAACAGAAGACTGGTTTACATAGTGGTAATTGGGTTTGGTGTAAATCATTTGGAAAAGGGAGGGGGTTTTGTGAGTAGATATGGAGATGAGAGAACTGGGAGTCCCTGTGGGTTTGAGGATGATAGCCTGGGATTTTCATTCTTTCTGTTTTGAATCCCAAAGACAAAAAATTGAACAATATTTTCCCTTAAGCAAGGCACATAGAACGTCATGTGATCGGTTAGATTCTCTTCTAATCTATCTATGAGACTTACAGCCTATTGAAACTCCTGCAACTTCTGCAATTTTTGGGATTCACAGTGCACTTTCTCTGAGCTCAAGCCTAGAAGCATACATTTGAGGACTATTTAAAATCATCACACTAGAATAGACTTTGTGTACTTCTCACACTACTGTTGTTAACCTGTTCCACAAGCTATTGAGCCTATTAGCAGTAATAATGTTGACCATTTAGCAGCCAGACACTTTAATATAAATGTTTTAACAGCATGCATACATTTGATGTGTTTGGCCGCAGCAGGAATTTCTGCAAGTGTATTACATTAGCAAATGTCAGTGCCTGAATCCCATTTAGGGGAAGGTCATTTTTATCAACTTTCATTGACGCAACAAGATTAATGTTTTTGTGCAGTTTCATAGACATACTGTGTTGTACAAAAAAGTATTTTATCAGCCACCATATGTGCAAGTTCTCCCACCTAAAAAGATGAGAGAGGCCTGTAATTTTCATCATAGGTACACCTAAACTATGAGAGACAAAATGAGAAAAACAATCCACAAAATCACATTGTAATCACAAAATCACATTCTAAAATAAGTATTTGGTCAATAACAAAAGTTAATCTCAATATTTTGTTATATACGCTTTGTTGGCAATGACAGAGGTCAAACGTTTTCTGTAAATCTTTACAAGGTTTTCACACACTGGTGCTGGTATTTTGGCCCATTCCTCCATGCAGATCTCCTCTAGAGCAGTGATGTTTTGGGGCTGTCGCTGGGCAACATGGACTTTCAACTTTTCAACTCCCTGGCCACTCCAGGACCTTGAAATGCTTCTTACGAAGCCACTCCTTCGTTGCCCGGGCGGTGTGTTTGGGATCATTGTCATGCTGAAAGACCCAGCCACATTTTATCTTCAATGTCCTTGCTGATGGAAGGAGGTTTTCACTCACGATACATGGCCCCATTCATTCTTTCCTTTACACAGATCAGTCGTCCTGGTCCCTTTGCAGAAAAACAGGCCCAAAGCTTGATGTTTCCACCCCCATGCTTCACAGTAGGTATGGTGTTCTTTGGATGCAACTCAGCATTTTTTCTCCTCCAAACACGACGAGTTAAGTATTTACCAAATTATATTATTATAATTATATGTTATATTTTGGTTTCATCTGACCATATGACATTCTCCCAATCCTCTTCTGGATCATCGAAATGCTCTCTAGCAAACCTCAGATGGGCCTGGACATGTACTGGCTTAAGCAGGGGGACACGTCTGGCACTGCAGGATTTGAGTCCCTGGCGGCGTAGTGTGTTATTGATGGTAGCCTTTGTTACTTTGGTCCCAGCTCTCTGCCGGTCATTCACTGGGTCCCACCGTGTGGTTCTGGGATTTTTGCTCACCGTTCTTGTAATCATTTTGACCCTACAGGGTAAGATCTTGCGTGGAGCCCGGATCGAGGGAGATTATCAGTGGTCTTATATGTCTTCCACCTTCTTATAATTGCTCCCACAGTTGATTTCTTCACAACAAATGGCTTATCTATTGCAGATTCATTCTTCCCAGCCTGGTGCAGGTCTACAATTTGGTTTCTGGTGTCCTTTGACAGCTCTTTGGTCTTGGCCATAGTGGAGTTTAAAGTGTGACTGTTTGAGGTTGTGGAAAGGTGTCTTATAAACTGATTACAAGTTCAAATAGGTGTCATTAATACAGGTAACGAGTGGAGGACAGAGGAGCCTCTTAAAGAAGTTACAGGTCTGTGAGAGCCAGAAATCTTGCTTGTTTGTAGGTGACCAAATACATATTTTTCACCATAATTTACCAATAAATTCATTAAAAATCAGGATTTATTTTTCTCATTTTGTCTCTCATAGTTGACGTGTTTAAGTGGAAGAAACTGGCACAATTGTTGGCTGACTAAATACTTTTTTGCCCTACTGCAATTGTAGTATTTCAATACGTGGCTATGATAAGAAAGGGGCCTAAAGAAAAATAATATACCTAGTTTATTTGCTGTTCTTTGCAATGGACCAATTGCACATGTACATTTTAGTGTGGGACTTAGTCATGCATTGTTTATTTTACACTAAGAATCATTTGACATTGTACACTCTTTAGTTTAGTCATTTATTGTTACCATGTTCCTTGACCTTTTCTCATATTTGACTTCAAATGTGTTTGTTTTAGCTTTCCAACTTCACACAGACCACCTGTTTCTACACACAAACCTGCTCCACAGGAAGTGTAACTCCTGCAGTGGTGTAGGACTCATTAAGGACATGTACACCTGGTGTAAAGCATTACAGCTCAGAGAGCCTAAACCTGTTGTCTGGTTCAGTTCCACCTCTGGCTCAGTGTGGCTACTTCCATTCAGTTTATCCTCCTTTCAAGGAGAACTGAGTCATTCTGTTTGACTGGTTAATCTTTGACATTTTCCAAGTCAGGGCAAGTTCAAGTTCAAACGTTAATCCATTTTAATCATTTGCTCTCGATTTCCTACAATCCCTATCTGTGGGTCTGCTGGAAGCAGTGGGAGGGGGGACATGGTGATGAGCTAGTGCCCCAGGGTGAAGAGATCCGGAACAAGACAACCAGGGTAAAGCCTGATGTTTACTGAACACGTCAGATTTTAGCGCACATGACTTTTACCGGATAGAAGCGTCCCCATAGTGCAGACTTGAAGCACATGTGCTTCCGCAAGGCAAGACCGTTTGGCAGCATGGAGGAGAAAATCATTTTTGCAGCAGGGGAGCCACAACTAATTTCCTGAAATGTGTTCTCATGATGTGACATGGATTAGCTCTTCAATTTAATGTAGCCTGTGTTGTACAATCGTGTTGTGCTACTCGTTCCATTGGGAGCTTCAACTTCCAGTTGTACAACGGCACAGTGTCGAAACGCACAAGTTTGAAAAATGTTTACGTATGCGACAAACCGATCGCACTGCATCGCAAGCCCACAAGGCAAACGCATCCTTGTGGATTGCGCCATTGACAATGAATGACTTCCAGGCGTAATGCAACGCATTCGACTAGTCCAGTGGATATAGGCTGCCATGACAGTCATAATGCCACTTCTTCCAGTGTCTGCAAAAATGGTCAGACCCACCCCGCATATCTCAGCCAAAACAAAAATGAATTGTTGTGTCGTGTCTGCGTGGTGTAGTGGGCTAAGTCACTGACTTGCAGGACAAGCTACATCAGGATAGTCATGGATTCGAGCCTGACTATGGCTTCTCCAACTTTGCCCAGACCCTCCAGCATGTGGCAGCGCAAATTGGCATACCACTGCCTGGGATTTGGGTTAGATAAGTCAGATTATCTACTTTGCCACTTTGCTCTCCAGCAACTCCTTGTGTGCCTGTAAATTTTATCGCCGATATATAGTGGGTGAACATAATCATCCTGTGCATGATCTGTCTAAAGGCTTCCGTCTGTGAAAAGAATCGGCGGCTCTGCGATATGTGGTTAGATGAACCATGTGCGCGCCCCGAACCATCGCTCATAGGACTTTTAGTTTTTGAAAAGTGTTCTCCAGGCAGATTTGATTCATTTGATTGGTTGATTCAAAACTGAGGGTGGACCTCACATGACATTGGAAATGTACACATGAGCATAGTTTTCTCAGTTTTTAATCATATCTAACCGTACACCTAACCTTAACCCTAACCTTAACCACAATGGAGTGTTAAAATGTAATCACTGGGCTATATTTATATATAAATCGTAATGATAAATCAAAATTAAACTTAATGTGAGGTCCGCCTTCAGTTTTGAATCAACCAATCAAATGACTTCTGCCTCCACGGCTGTTCTGCCTGAAGAACACTTTTCAATAACTAAAAGTCCTATGAGCCGCACCATCCTACATACCTGTCCAAGGAGTAGCGGAGCTGCCGACAAGGCAGGATTAGAGGGAATTGGGAGGGGAGGAAATTAGAATATTTTTAAAAGGTCATCGTTGCGACATCATTTCAAACCAGTTACTGGTTGTCATCTCAACCAGTTTTGAGAGTGCTTTTATGAATGATTAATTGAGCCATTTGGGTTTTTGGTGAGCAAATTTTGAGCAGCTATAAGATGTCATCTTAATTCTCACAGAATGTTGAGGGTAATTCAGATCTGACAGTGGATGTAGCATACAGTAGACTTATACACAGTGGATATAGCATATGGACAATATGCTGATAGACACTGGATGTAGCATAGTGACAGTGGATGTAGTATAGTGACAGTAGACTGATAGACAGTGGATGTAGCATAGTGACAGTAGACTGATAGACAGTGGATGTAAGTTAATGACAGTAGACTGATAGACAGTGGATGTAGAATAGTGGGAGTAGACTAATAAATAGTGGATGTAGCATAGTGACAGTAGACTGATAGACAGTGGATGTAGCACAGGGAGAGCAGAATGATAGACAGTGGATGTAGCATAGTGACAGTAGACTGATAGACAGTGGATGTAGCATAGTGAGAGTAGACTAATAAATAGTGGATGTAGCATAGTGACAGTAGACTGATAGACAGTGGATGTAGCATAGGGAGAGCAGAATGATAGACAGTGGATGTAGTATAGTGACAGTAGACTGATAGATAGTGGATGTAGCATAGTGACAGTAGACTAATAGATGGTGGATGTAGCATAGTGACAGTAGACTGATAGACAGTGGATGTAGCATAGTGACAGTAGACTAATAGATAGTGGATGTAGCATAGTGACAGTAGACTAATAGATAGTGGATGTAGCATAGTGACAGTAGACTAATAGATAGTGGATGTAGCATAGTGACAGTAGACTGATAGATAGTGGA
>JACXGM010013164.1:0-16078 GCA_016801145.1 Umbra pygmaea | reverse complement strand
AGGACTCATAAATAACTACAAATAACTAATGTTAGGGAAATCTGTTTTTTTCTTCTAAATATACACTCACCTAAAGGATTATTAGGAACCCCATACTAATACTGTGTTTGACCCCCTTTCGCCTTCAGAACTGCCTTAATTCTACGGGGCATTGATTCAAAAAGGTGCTGAAAGCATTCTATAGAAATGTTGGCCCATATTGATAGAATAGTATCTTGCAGTTGATGGAGATTTTTGGGATGCACATCCAGGGCACAAAGCTCCCTTTCCACCACATCCCAAAGATGCTCTATTGGGTTGAGATCTGGTGACTGTGGGGGCCATTTTAGTACAGTGAACTCATTGTCATGTTCAAGAAACCAATTTGAAATGATTCGAGCTTTGTGACATGGTGCATAATCCTGCTGGAAGTAGCCGTCAGAGGATGGGTACATGGTGGCCATAAAGGGATGGACATGGTCAGAAACAATGCTCAGGTAGGCCGTGGCATTTTAACGATGCCCAATTGGCACTAAGGTGTCTAAAGTGTGCCAAGAAAACATCCCCCAAACCATTACACCACCACCACCAGCCTGCACAGTGGTAACAAGGCATGATGGATCCATGTTCTCATTCTGTTTACGCCAAATTCTGACAGGCAACATTTTTCTAGTCTTCAACTGTCCAATTTTGGTGTGCTCTTGCAAATTGTAGCCTCTTTTTCCTATTTGTAGTGAAGATGAGTGGTACCCGGTGGGGTCTTCTGCTGTTGTAGTCCATCCGCCTTAAGGTTGTGCGTGTTGTGGCTTCACAAATGCTTTGCTGCGTACCTCTGTTGTAACGAGTGGTTATTTCAGTCAAGGTTGCCCTTCTATCAGCTTGAAGCAGTCGGCCCATTCTCCTCTGACCTCTTGCATCAACAAGGCATTTTCGCTCACAGGACTGCCGCATACTGGATGTTTTTCTCTTTTCACACCATTCTTTGTAAACCCTAGAAATGATTGTGCGTGAAAATCCTCAGGAACTGAGCAGATTGTGAAATACTCAGACCGGCCCGTCTGCCACCAACAACCATGCCACGCTCAAAATTGCTTAAATCACCTTTCTTTCCCATTCTGACATTCAGTTTGGAGTTCAGGAGATTAGCTTAACCAGGACCACACCCCTAAATGCATTGAAGCAACTGCCATGTGATTGGTGGAGTAGATCATTGCATTAAGGAGAAATTGAACGGGTGTTCCTAATAATTCTTTAGGTGAGTGTATATCGGCCAATAAACCGGATTATCACATTTTTAAATAACTAAATATTTGTGTCGATAAATAGATGTCCAAAACGTTGCCTAATTAATAAAATCACATGCATATCAGTGTTTCCTCTAGGATTTTTTTCAGCAGCGGGAGCAGGACCCCCCCCCGAAGGAATAGTCGCGCTTCACGAAGCAAACTCTTTTTTTTAAACTTTTTTTTTACAATCACTTTCAGACATTACACTGACCCACAATTGGTTTGCTTGGTTGTTGTCTCTCCACTCTCCTGTCTCCCGCCACTCTCCTGTCTCCCGCCACTCTCCTGTCTCCCGCCACTCTCCTGTCTCCCGCCACTCTCCTGTCTCCCGCCACTCTCCTGTCTCCCGCCACTCTCCTGTCTCCCTCCACTCTCCTGTCTCCCTCCACTCTCCTGTCTCCCTCCACGCTCCTGTCTCCAATATTTCCCAGCCCTAAGACACATGTACAGAGGAAAAGTTTTTGCATTCCAAACTAGCCAGAGTTCATTAGTAACCAGTGATCTATGATATGAATAGAAAGAATATGAAATTATTAATTAACTAGTTAGTTATTAACTACCATTACCTGGTTACTTAAGTTTTATTTAAGAACTTTAAAAAAATGGGTAAACCCAGACGCAATTAGTTGGTAAAGCACAACATTTACTGCAGTGTATGTATCCTAGGATTGGGTAATATGAACAAAATATATTATCAGTCAGTCATTTTTTTCTTTGTGATTTTTTAAAGATTTTCTTCCCTTCCAATTCATTCTCTAATTCTGCCTTGACGGCAGCTTCGCAACTCCTTCTACAAATTGGTGGAATGACAAGGGGTGCGCTGCACACATGGTTCACCCAACCACATGTCGCCACAGCCGCCGATTATTGTCGCACTGTTCACCCAACACAGAAGCCTTTAGTCGGATCATGCACAAGATGATTACGTTCACCAACTATACTTCTGCGATTGAATTTACAGGTGCTTTAAACTATGTGGAATAATATACAATATGGTGAGCTTATTAAGCCTTAAACTTCATAGACAGATGCATCCAATCATGAGAAAAGGTATTTAAGGTGGCCAATTGCAAGTTGTTGTTCTCTTTGACTCTCCTCTGAAAAATGGCAAAATGGGGTCCTCAAAACAACTCTAAAATGACCTAAAAACAAAGATTGTTCAACGTTATGGTTTAGGGGAAGGCTACAAAAAGCTATCGCGGATATTTAATTGTCAATGTCCACCGTGAGGAATATAAATGGAAGGAAAAAGAATTGGAAGACCACAGGCACAGTTCTTGTTAAGGCCAGAATTGGCATGCCAAGTAAAATATTGTAGAGGCAAAAACAGCCCACAGACCACCTCCAAAGACCTACAACATCATCTTGCTTCAGATGGTGTCATTGTGCATCGTTCAACAATTCAGCACATTTTGCACAAGGAGAAACTGTACGGGAGAGTGTTTCGGAAGAAGCCTTTTCTGCACACAAGCCACAAACCGAATCGCGTGAGGTATGCAAACGCACATTTGGACAAGCCAGCTTCATTTTGAAAGAAGGTGCTGTGGACTGATGAAACAAAGATGGAGTTATTTGGTCATAACAAGGGGTGTTATGTTTGGCGGCAAAAAACAAAGCATTTCCAAGACAAACACTTGCTACCCAAAGTAAAATTTGGTGGAGGTTCCATCATACTGTGGGGCTGTGTGGCCAGTGCAAGTACTGGGATTCTTGTTAAAGTTGAGGGTCGCATGGATTCCACTCAATGTCAGCAGATACTTGAGAATAATGTAGAGGAATCAGTCACAAAGTTGAATTTATGCTCAAAATCTACTCTGGCATTTATGCAGAGGAACAAGTACAATGTTCTAGAATGGCCATCCCAGTCCCCAGACCTGAATATCATTGAGGATCTGTGGGGTGATTTGAAGCGGGCTGTCCATGCTCGGCAACCTCAAACCTAACTGAACTGGAGATGTTTTGCAAGGAGAAATGGTCCAAAATACCTTCATCCAGAATCCAGACATTCGTTACAGGCTAAAGAAAGTGTTTAGAGGCTGTTATTTCTGCTAAAGGAGGCTCAACTAAATATTGATCTGATATTTTTGTTTGGGTGCCCAAATGTATGCACCTGTCTAATTTCATTTTGATGCCTATTGCACATTTTCTGTTTAGCCAATAAACCTAATTTCACTACTGAAATATTACTGTGTCGTTCAGTTATTTGAGCTAACCTAATGGCACCAGCGGAGGAGCGACAGGCTGAAATGCCAAAGCAGGAAATATCATCTCACCTGTACAACAAACTGAACACCCTGGGAAACCAATGACTCCTGCGAAAGGCAGGTGACAGCCAGGAAAGTCTGGTTGACATCTGGGAAAGGCCAGTTGACAGTGGGAAAGAACGCACTAGGAGTAAGTGGCTAGTCACCCTACCCACTAGCAACCTGGTAGCCCCAGGATGCACCATCTTTGACTATGAAACAAAATAAGAGAAAACAGCCTGAGGGCCCTCTGAGAGGTGGAATGGAAGATGGGTCCACAAGGACGGATAAAAAGGCAACGACAGGATCAAGCAACGACAACAAGAAAATCCTCCGGAAGTGTGTGTGTGGATGGGAGAAGGTGACGTCAAGCAGGGGCATGCATATACACCAAGGGAAGATGAAGTGTATGAAGCAGGTAGACCAGCAACCTCACACTGCTCAGGAAGCAGGTCAGACGACAGGGTCCACAAGCCGGGAGTGCAACCACAGTGCTGCAGGACCCATTGGTGCTAAGTCTCCTGAGGTGTCAGAAGGAAACTCTATGGTGGAGAAGGTACCCTGCGAACACAAGGACACCAGCCCACCAGAGGCACACCCACCAACGCCGGTAACAAAGCAGCCAGGCAGCCATGATAAGATCAAATGGCCAAAAGCGAATGACCGGGTGGCTTGGCAGAGTCTGGATGCTGACGTGAGCCAACTGTTGGAGCTGGCATTGAGAGGGAGTGTCGATAGCAAACTTATCGTCATTGGGGACATCATCTTCGAGGTATACAGAGAGAAGTACGGCAAGGTCAGTAGTGAAGGCCCCACAGCCCCAGGCAAGAGAAGAGAGAGATTGAACAGCTCATCAATGCGAGGTGCCAGCTTCGTCGGAACTGGAGGAAGGCTGCACCTCAGGAGAAGGAAGGCTTGAAGGTGCTGTGGGATGAGGTCAGACAACCTTGCCAGGCTGAGGAGAGTGGAGAGAATCAGAAGGAGGAGGAAGAAGAGAAGAGACAACCAACTTCTCTAGAGATCCCTTCAAGTATGCCCGGCAGTTGGTGGATGAGAAGTGAAGTGATAAGCTGAACATCAGTAAGGAGGAACTGGAGCAACACATCAAAAGCTAGTACAGTGATGACAAACATCACAGCTTGGTTCTCCAGGGTATGTACCACAGCCAGCCCCCCCAACCTTACTGTTCGATATTTCCCCACCTAAGTAGAAGTAGAGGAAATAATCAAGAAGGCAAGGTCAGCATCAACCCCAGGGCCGAATGGGCTTCCCTACAAGCTCTATAAGAACTGTCAAGGCCCTGTGGAAGCTAATGAAAACAGCTTGAAGGAAGCAGCAATTCCTGGCAGAGTGGCAGCAAGCCATCAATGTGTTCATTCCCAAGGAGCAGAACTCCCAGACCATCAGCCAGTTCAGAAACATTGCCTTGTTGAAGTTAGAGGGAAAGATTTTCTTCTCTGTTCTGGCAAAGAGAATGACCAACTTTCTCATGACGAATGGATACATCGACACAGGCTGCCAAAAGGCTGGAATCCCTGGCTTCATTGAGCACTTGTCTCTGATTTGGGATCAGATCCAGCACGCCAGGAAAGAGAAAAGTGATTTGCATGTGGTGTGGCTAGACCTAGCCAATGCATATGGCTCAGTCCCGCACAGGTTTATTGACTTCGCCTTGGAGTTTTTCCATGTCCTGTGTTGTGTAAAGAACATCATCGCCAGGTACTTCAGGAACCTGCACATGTGTTTCACTCTAGAGGGCTACACGACAGGATGGCAGCAGTTAAAACATGGAATTGCGATGGGATGCGCCATCTCCCCCATCCGGTTTGTGATTGCCTTTGAGGTAGTCCTCATTGGGGCCAAGCAGGTAGTCGGAGGTATCAAATTACCATTGGGTGTGAGGCTGCCATCCCTGAAAAGCTACATCGACGATGTGATAAGCATTCTTCAGGCACCCCAGTGAAGGCAGCTGCAGGGGGTGGCGGGGAGACTTATTTTCCAGTCTTTACCTTTTTAATAATGTAATGTACTAGTTTGTAATTTAATGTCTTATGCCATATATTATGAATTCATGGCATATATTGATGTTATCTCAAGATAATGTCAGTCAAGTGGGCTAAATCTTCGCCACCATGGCAAAACGATCTCCGGGTAAAGATAAACTTTGTTTCCACGTGCTGAGAAAGTGGTGCTCAAATCTGTTTTCTATGAGAGGAAAGCGACGAGAAAATAATTTGAGTGTGACCCGGTGAGCAGGTGGCAACAGTGTCGCTGGAAAATGGTTGCATTCTAGGGCGTCAGAGGTGTCTTGCATTTATTTGCTACTTCATAAACTATCATGGCTGTTATATATGGGTTGAAGTGGAAGTGTGTTATTAAGAGTTCATTTTTTTTAAACATGTGATATTGTAATGCAACCTAGGTACAATGTGCACTCCTCCCAATCCACCTTGCCCTCTGACTAGGTTAGAGAGTGCTAGATGGCTAGGCTGAAAATATTTTTGCGGTTTGGCTCAGCTTTAATGTTTGCTGTTGTTGAATTTTGCAATGTGCAATCTAGCCCAGTGGTTCTCAAACCTCTTCTGGGGACCCCGAGCGATCTCAGTTTTGTTGTAACGCACCTAATTCTAGCAGCTAAGAGCTTGAATATTATTTGGCAAGTTGACTCAGGCGTGATAGCTCTGGGAAACCAGTAATATATAGCATGGCTGAGGGTGCCCAGGAGAGGATTGAGAACCGTTACTCTAGGTTCCGTTTACATTCTGATAGCTTTCAGCCTCATATTTGAGATCACTCAAGATGACACCAAATTTCCATACTGTTCAAATTTAATTTTTCATGTGTTGAGACGGCAATTGCGCGTTAGTAGGTGTGTCATGACGTCCTTCAAGACATCTTGAGCTGGGTGCCTGAGCACTTCGCTCAGAAACCAGACCAGCCTATTGATTACATGTGAAGAATTTCCCCGCAATACAGTGGTGGTCAAGAGTTTTGAGAATGACACATACTAATTTTCACAAAGTCTACTGCCTCAATGTTGATGTTAATTTGCATATACTCCAGAATATCATGAAGAGTGATCAGATGAAGTGCAATGAATTGCAAAGTCCCTCTTTGCCTTTAAAAAATGAATTTAATCCCAAAAAACCTTTTCACTGCATTTCAGCCCTGCCACAAAAGTACCAGCTGCCATCATGTCTGTGATTGTCTCATTAACACAGATGAGAGTGTTGACGAGGACAAGGCTGGAGATCACTCTGTCATGCTGATTGAGTTAGAATAACAGACTGGAAGTTTTAAAAGGAGGGTGGTGGTTGAAATCATTGTTCTTCCTCTGTCAACCATGGTTACCTGCAAGGAAAAATGTGCCTTCATTGCTTTTCATAAAAAGGGCTTCACAGGCAAGGATATTGCTGCCACTAAGATTGCACCTAACTCTTACCATTTATCGGATCAACAAGAACTTCAAGGAGAGAGGTTAAATTGTTGTGAAGAAGGCATCCAGCGCCCAAGAAACTCCAGCAAGTGTCAAGACCATCTCCTAAAGTTGATCAACTGCGGGATTGGGGCACTACCAGTGCAGAGCTTGCTCAGGAATGGCAGCAGGCAGGTTTGAGTGCATCTGGATGCACAGTGAGGCAAATTTGTTTTGAGGAAGGTCTGGTGTCAAGAAGGGCATCAAAGAAACCACTTCTCTCTAGGAAAAACATTAGGGTCAGACTGATATTCTGCAAAGGGTACAGGAATTGAACTGCTGAGAACTGGGGTAAAGTCATTTTCTCTGATGAATCCCCTTTCTGATTGAAAACACCTTGTCTGGAGAAGACAGGGTGAGTGATACCATCAGTCCTGTCTCAGCAGTCCTTTATATATAATTTAATGGACTCTTTGTCATCCATAGAAAACCCCTTTTTATGACATTAGGAAAAACAACCCCTTTTCAAACAGAAATTACATTTTAACTTTAGTAAATGGTTGAATCCCAGTTTGCATACTATTCATACTATGTAGTATGCCAGATCAACATTAGTATGTCCCAAACCATAGTACCCCAAAATTGGTATGCCAAGAGTCCTCAGATGGTCTACTAAGTCTGGTGGATTTTTGTAGTATGCAACATTGCATGCTTTTTTGGGGTACATTTCCCAGAACCCCCTGTGCAAGGAAAGAGGGGTGGTTTCTCCCAACATTTCACAGGACAAATGTTTGCAAAAACTAACAATTTGCTGAGCTTGCTAGCGCATTAACTAACAAATGCCTAATGTTGACCAGCAAAGCAATTGCATGATTTTTTTTGCCTATTTCAAGATGCAATTTCATGACAGAGTAGATTGTCCCATTTCTGGCATACTGATTAACTACTTAAAAGTATGTACTTCATCTTGAGTGAAGTAAATACTTGTATGCGAAATGGGTTGCAGACAATGTCTCCTGTATCTGCTGTTTTTTTCAAAATTTTAGAATGATTTTTTTTTCATAAATTATTTTACTTTTTCCCTAGCTATCGGCCGGACATTGATCCCACGCTACTTCCGGAGCATCTTCGAAGGGGGTGCCACTGAGCTGTTCTACACATTGAAACACCCCAAAGAGTCCTTCCACAGTAACTTTGTGTCCCTGGACTGTGACCAGTGCACAATGGTGACACAGAATGGCAAGCCCATGTTCACGCAGGTATCCAAAATCATGTTTTGAGCGTATAGATTGCATTCTGCGTTTGCAAATAAACCATGTACTCTCAATTTTCAAGGTCATTTAGCATTAGCAAGTCCTTGAACATCAGAATTTTACATTCCATTTCGTCTGATGGTTATGTTTGTGCGTTCTTCTGTGCACAAACTTTAGGTATGTGTTGAGGGGCGTCTGTACCTAGAGTTCATGTTTGATGACATGATGAGGATCAAGACTTGGCATTTCAGCATCCGGCAGCACCGGGAGGTCCTGCCTCGGAGCATATTGGCCATGCACGTGAGTCACACCTCTCAGATGCCACACTCAAAGTTGCATTTTGCATACAGTTGCATGATTAATTGACATTTTAGCTGTCTCACACACAATTTTAGAATGTCGACACACCCACCCACACACATACACCTGACCACCCTTCCATGGTTGCCTTCCCGCTTTCCTCCTCCCCTTCCAAGGTACAGGATCCTCAGATGCTGGAGCAGCTGGCTAAAAACATCACACGATGTGGCCTGTCTAACTCCACGCTCAACTACCTTAGGGTATGTCAAAAAACATGGTCATACTATTTCTGCTAGAGAAGCTTGACCTAGAGCAGTAATGCTAGTCTGTCCAAACTGATTGACCGTGTCTCTCTTACCTATAGTTGTGTGTCATCCTGGAGCCCATGCAAGAGCTAATGTCCAGGCACAAGACTTACAGTCTGAGTCCAAGAGACTGTCTCAAGACCTGTCTCTTCCAGAAGTGGCAACGCATGGTGGCCCCACCAGGTAAACATTTACATTTTCATTCTTTAGCCTCATAATACCGCCTTAAAAGGTATGAGGTTTATGTCACATAAAAATGGTAAATATACCGGAGCTGGTAACATAAGTTGAATATCAAATGAGTGTGAAATTTCTGCTGACGTTGTTTTCATGCTAATCAAATGTGCCCAGTTTTAGTGTGAACTGATAATTACCTTATAACGCTAGTTGTGTGGGCATGGATGAAGTAAAAATAAATCACTATTATATGGCTCAAAATAGCACCACACTTCCACAGTAGCGTAATGAGGGTCCCTACATGCAAACCGAACCATTGAGAACTTTGTAAGTGTACAGACAGTTTATAAGAAATATAGTTTAAAAGACATTACCGTTTGTGTATAAAGCAAGGCGTCACCTTCGGAAAACAGACTCGACCAGTCAAACCACAAACTCTGTGCTACGTGAGCTGAACTGTAAGCAAATTGTGTTTGATTTTAGTTCCATCGCCAGCTGTAAGTCTTGCTCATTGATCTGCATGAAAGATTACAAGTCACAGTTCAGCTCACGTAGCGCTGCGTTCGTGGTTCGACTGGTCGAGTCTGTTTTCCGAAGATGGCGCCTGGCTGTATTGCCCAAAGTCATTAAAGATGGCCTATTGAAAGACACGAAGCACAAGTTGTAATGTCCTCATTGCATTTCCTGTGCAAATGGCAAAATATTCACTGCATAGTGCAGGAAATAATCATCCCATCCAAACAGCTTATTACATTTTAAATTATCATGAAATTCATGTTCTTCAGATTTTGGATGCTGGTCACTGAAAGAGGTAGTATTTCTGTTTTCACTCCTTAAAATTCTACATAGTGTACCTAGCCGGTTAAATCTTTCCTGGGGTTCGTTAACAAAAGGGATTTCAGTCTGGATGAGGGCACACAGATTACAGTTATCATTAATACCTTTCCTCCATCACTGTCTCTTTCTCTATCACTTTCTGTTCTTCTCTCCAGCCGAGCCAGCCAGACAAGCCCCCAATAAACGCCGAAAAAGGAAGATGTCCGGTGGCAGCAACATGAGTGCCGGAGGCGGTAACAACAATAACAATAGCAAGAAGAAGAGTCCTGCTAACAACTTCCCCCTCTCTACACAGGTACCTGTAAGCATCCCATTTACATGATTTTTATGGGCGGGGGGGCAGGATGGAGGTGGGGCTCCTCTGGTCAGATTGGAAGTGAACTATGGGTGTCAGCTTTGGCAGAAGGTATGTTATGGTTTCAAATACTCCCTATCTGATGTGAGCCAGTGCTGGGCAGACCCTGGTCCTCTGGGAGCCGCCGGCCTATGGGTCACACACTCACACAGGAACATGACCCCCCCTATCACTGGCCCAGGATCAGCTACTACATTACCCCCCCCCCTAACAGCTAAAGTTAGCAGTGGAGATTGCGCCAATCTTTTCAGTTGCTAGGGGGTGGCTACCGGGAACGGTTGAGTTGTTTCCGCAAACCCTGCTACTATCACTTATCCTTTAAACAAAGCAAAAGTAGAATTCACAGGCAGCTGAGCAGCGATTTGTTGGTCGAGTGAGCCAATGAGACCCGAGGTGGAATGAACACCCCACCCACCCACGATGCAGCGCTCAAGGATCAGGGCTGCCCGCCACTGACCAATAGGGAGGGAGCAAAACTAGCCCCGAAATCCCTGGAACAAAGGTCAATGTTGGCTGTGTTTGTATATGTCGCTGAATATTTCGGCCAGGTGCCTAAGAACCCCTGAGCTATGTCTGGTTGTGTGTGGGGTGAGCATGGAGACCCAATATCATTCACTGCACATTCTCCTTTCTTTTTTGGCCTTCAACGTAGCCCCAACGTATGTGATTTTGTTAAAAAACATCCTGTAAGTCTCATTTAGTCCAGAATCCCACATTACCAGCAAATAGTTACAGCCCCATCCATCCCATTTTCGAAGTCCTTTGGGATGGTCCATGCTCGGTTTTCCCCCGTGGTTGTGGGGATAATGTTCCGGCCCTTGCTGTCCCTCTTTAGGATGTGATGATGGTGGGCGAGCCCACCCTGATGGGAGGGGAGTTTGGAGACGAGGATGAGCGTCTGATCACGCGGCTGGAGAACGGCCAGTTCGACACAGTCAACGGAGGGGGGGGGCTGGAGGACGAGGACAGTTTCGGCAGCTCCCCGGCACTAGGGGGTGCTCACTCCCCCTGGAACAACAAGACCCCCAACAGCCAAGATAGCAAGAACAACGACTCGCAGTCCTCACAGTAGAACCTCAAACCCTAATTCAGCACCCAGATACGCTACTTGTCTACTTGCAGATTGAATCCCACTCATTCTCTCACTCTTTGTCTTTCTCTCACGCAAATGCTCAGTGGTGCTGAACCCCGGCCCTCCTCTCCTCCTGGCTCCCCTCTCTTCAGCGCTAGGCCTAACGCGGCTTCATTAATTCATGCGTGCTCTTTACTGGTCAGAGTGTTTTGAGTCTGTGTTGGCCTCCCTTGATCAGAGTGCTAGGTGCGGTGGCCATTTTGCTGGCGGCCATATCGGCGGGTTCTTGTTCCAACCTCGGGTCTCTGGGAGCGTTGCTCAGGCAACGTGCCCATTTGTGTTGTGCTCACCTTGCAGGGAAGGAATTACATAGCGTTATTTATGACCTCTTAGATTTTAGCAGAGTTAAAAACAGAAGTATTGTGTGCACTACGGCATAAGACCAACGTTCAGTTTTTAAAAACTAAATTATTTGTTTTGTAGGACCTGGTTGGAACAAAAACCTGTACACTGCCGGAGCTTGAGGACCGGAGTTGAGAGCCACTACGCTAATCCTAAATCACACACATCACATACATGCAACATGCACACACACGCTGAGGTACTGAAGAAAGCTCCTACTTCCCCACCTGGACCAGAGCGCCAGGCCATACAGAAGTGGGTTTTAATTTTCTATGTTTTTAATTTGATTTTAATTTTTTTATTTTTATATCACTTTCTAAAAATGAAACGTAAGCAAGCAAACAAACAAACAAAACTACAAAAAAACACCCCAGAATATTCTTTGCACTGTTTTCCAATGTAACTTCAATCTATTTTTCTTATGAATTGATTGCGTATTTTGTTCTTTTTATTAAGGCTTATATAAAGAAATTGTAAAGCGTCAGAAACCTGACAGGAGAGGAGTCTTTATGGTATATTACTGTATAAATATTACTGTTAAATCATTTGTAAAATTGTCATGATTGCTAATTCTGTGTAATATTGTATCGTCTATGCCTGAAAGTGTCAGACATGGTTATGATGTTACAACAAAGCCCAGCGTTTCTAAAGTGTAAAGCAACCTCTTTTATGTCAAATACTGTGCTCTAAATGGCATCCTATTTCCTTTTGTATTGAACTACTTTTGACAGAGACAAGTAGGGCCAATGTTAAAGACATTCACTATGAATACAGTGCCACTAGGGAAGCATCCTATGCATCTGCGTGGTACCTCACATCCACAGCTCAGTCAGTGCAGACAATTTAGTTTTTTCTCCAATTTGCTAATCTAAACATTTCAAGACAATTTTGACACCGCATTGTAAAATATATACATATATATATATAAAAAAACATTTTGTATTGGCTTGCATTTCCCAATAATTTTTAATCAAGATTTTTGAAAGCTACAGACCAAGAAGCTACTTTGCAAGACCCTTTTAAAGATCGGTCCCCAATAGGCTATTTGTTTGAATTAAAAACAAATGTTATTTGAGCTTTTCCCCCGCCTCAAGATTTTTTGTCTTTGTGCTTGTATATTTAAGGTAGTTTCTGTATAATTGTTATTCTATGTATTCTTCCTTAGATCAACACCCTAAAGCATCTCTCATGTAAAGTAACAAAACCTCATTTTTGAAAAATACATTTGTGGGTACAATCACCAAGAGCTTGGCTACAAATTTGGGTTTGACATAATGTATTTATTTTTTGATATTGATGTCAATGAGTTCACAGGTTTGTGTACAATATCTGTCTTTGCCCCAAAATGTAATTTTGTAAATGTTTATTGGCTGCTCAGTTATCTCAGTTTCAATTTACCTTGTCAACAACTCACACCAATGTCACTGGATCTTTACATTTAGATTTCTGAACAGACACAACAACATACAATTCACACTATGTAGCATACATTCTTCATAGTAAAGTTACAATGTATAACTGTTAAATCAGTACAGTGATGAAATACTGGTTTTGCTGCACATGTATTGTGTAGATACTTTTCACCACCAGGGGTCATCTGATCTCCATGACAAGTTGAGCAGCCTGCAGCAATTCCACAGGACCCAACCCTCATTCTCCAACTCTCAAACTGTCTGTAAATCCACTTGGACACCACTAGGCTTTAAATGTATTGTGTTTAATTAGCCAATCATGTTCTCTGTAACAGCCCTCTTTCCTCTGTTCTGGTCCAGCACTTCAGCAGACTGACTGAATAGAAACTGAGGGCATGTCTCAAATCACACCCTTTTTCTAAAATAGGGCAGTACCCTGTATGGTGCCGGTCAGAAGGTAGTGTACTATGTATGGAATAGGGTGTGATTTGTGTGTCTGGGTGGTGTGAAGTACCCATAACTGTCCCTGATAGCACCTCTTGTCATAGGGGTGGTTTGATAAACAGGATATATTATATTTTGCCTAGTTTCTTCCATTGATGATTCATGTTATGGTATCAATAAAGATGAATTTTCACTTAACCACATTTGATTCAGGCAATTCTCTTGATCTTGTCTGTTAGATGCACGGAGAGGTCCATGTTAATGTAACTGAAGTTGAATATTTCATTAGTCAGGCTTTGGATGTCAATGGGAAGTTAGAGTTTTCCCAGAGATATAAACTACATTTGGCTGAATGGGATTTTTAATAGACTGAAGCCAACAAAATATACTTCAGGGGATACTGTCTTTCTTCTAGGCACAAAAACCTCCAAGATGAAAATGCAATTTACGAGAACATATAGTTTCCCTAAAATATCATGTCTGTATCAGAGGATGAATCATCAATTTTTGGTGTTATAGCAGATGTTTTTTATGTGGAAGATTGTTTAGGCTTGACGATGATGACTACAATTGCCATTTCCACAGATGACTGATGCTTTGGGTATACTAGCTTGCACTTGTGTATGATTCAGGCAGCTGCAGTCGGTGGATCTTAATTGGGGACGCCGGGCTCGCATTACCGTCCGGACTGGGGGAAACGGAACGGTATCAGACAATGGGTTTGATGCGTCACCATAAGCCGCTTTCCGACCGGTGGGATTTTGCAGTTTGAAAAATAGAACAACTTTCCTTTTTTTTTGTGTTCCGACTGGTAAATTTGTGGATTTACCAGTTTGTTCCTCGGTCCGCAGTTCCTGTAACTTTTCAGCTTCTACTTCAGAGCAGGTTCTGTCCCTTTTCATAGGTCTACGTTGATTGGTCCAATTTATAAGTCACGCCCGTCATTTCGTTTGCCTGTTGTGCTCTCTGCCCTTCTATTATATTACTTAGGGTAATTTAATTCTACCTTTATTTAACCAGGTAAGTTGACTAAGAACAATATCTTATTTACAGCAATGACCTGGAAGCAATTAGGGTGTGTCTTGCCCAAGGACACAACAACATTTTGCTTAGTCAGGATCCGAACCGGCAACCTTCTGACTAAAAATCTGACTCCCTAACTACTGAGCCATCTGTGCCCCAGATAATATTATGCTGGAGACTTCGTCTTCTGTGTTTCTCTGTTAAGTAACTCCAGTCTAGTTTTTAAATGCCGGCGTTCGAACACTGTTCACCTGCAGAACCACTCCCTTTATTGGGGGTGTTTTGCTAATTGCCTATAATTTCCACCTGTTGTCTGTTCCATTTGCACAAAAGCATGTGAAATTGATTGTCAATCAGTGTTGCTTCCTGAGTGGACAGTGTGATTTCACAGAAGTGTGATTGACTTGGAGTTACATTGTGTTGTCTAAATGTTCCCTTTTTTTTAGCAGTGTATTTAGGTGCAAAGAAACGTGTTAATGAATGTATTGCTAAACTGCATACATTGTACATGTCATACCAAAGAGACATTTGTCAAAAAATCTATTAAATCAAAAGAAAAAGACAAGACATTGACCCACAGCCTGAAGAAAGTTGGAATAAAAGACTGAAAGTACCAAACTATCTTAGAAGGTCTTTTCAAATGCCATCCAAGGACCACTTAACTGCCCAAGGAGATGAATCAGGTTTTAGCTGAGATACATAAAGAATTTCCATCTTTTGAGACTATATTTGGATAGAATACATCCTGCTGAACAGTTAACCATAGTCCATGTTTTTGCCCAAGTGATAGTTTAGTTTTTATGAGACAAAATATTTTTTATAAAATTTTGTGTTCAGCATATCTTTTACAATTGTTATTAAAAACATATAACGTTTTTTGTTTCCATTAAACTTTTTTAATAGTTCCTTAAACACATAATAAAGTTTGATTTGATTATAATTCACTAGCTTTAATGAATTTACTATTATTACTTTATGCATTGGAATGAGCGCTATTATATTGAAAAACAAAATCCGAGTTAGTGTCGCTAGCATAATATAGTGTCGCTGAAAGAACGGTAATTACTAAAAGTAGCTAACAGCATCAGAGCCGGTGTTGTGCCGAAAAGGGACCCCCTGCCAGAAACGTTCCCTCTTCGCGTGAACGCGCACGCAAGCTACTTCTATGCTGTCATTTCGTATAGTTTTCGCTTCACTCCGTTGTCAATTTAGCCACGTTTCTCTAATGTTTTTCAACTAATGTTTGTAGTTGAAAACATTGTTTATTTTAGGGACAGGAAGTGAAGGCGTGATTAGGCAGGCACAAAATGCTGGAAACACACTACAGGAGTTTTAAAATCCTAACAGATTTTGAAATCTCGTTGCAGCACACACTTAAAAATATCTTTACAGATTTTCTTCCCTCAAATCTTAAACATGCTCACACTACAATATTTGAAAATCGTAGCGCATCACACACTACACAATGTTATTAAGATTATCGTGCCAGAGGGGGCGCCTCACGTGATCTATGCAGCAGCTCGAAAGCGGATATAAACAAAATGAATACTGAAAAATTATTTTATACAGGGTTTG
>JACXGM010013163.1:0-23298 GCA_016801145.1 Umbra pygmaea | reverse complement strand
TTTTGGGGAGTGTCAGGCAAGACGGCCTGGCCATACACCACCCGTAGGGTAACTCCCTTGTCTATACCACACTAGGCAAGACCTGAGCGCCCACCCCCTGTACCTTTGGTTAGGGCACCTTGATCGAGTGCCAGTTAGGTTAGCTCTGTGTGTGGTAGGTAAGTGCAGGTTAGTGGTGGGACTTTGTTTAATTTCTTTGTTTTGGGTTAGCTCAGCCTCTCCTCCCAAATTATTATTATAATTTATTATTAACATTTATTACCTTGGCAATAAAAGCCCTTTGTGAGAAGGTACTCTGGTTTCCGTGTCCTTGCTCGCACCTACGACCCCATACCTCTGTTGCTGACCTCAGGGTGTCCTGTGTAGTGGGTTTGACATCCCACTCCCCTCCCGGGGAGCAGTGCGAACGTAACAGGAACGGTGCCATACAGTGATTTTTTGCAGTGACTGATGTGATTCCAGCATTACAGTTCCAAAGATTGTATGCATAGTGTTGCGTTTGTTTGCTACACGTAGTTAATGTATTGTTGATGTGGAGAACCAACATCAATGTATCCCCTTTCACTGTAGAGACAGTACATACATTTTACTATTTACTCCCACAGTGCTTTTGGGCCAATGCATTTGTTGAACAACCCAGTATATTAACATTGATTAATTGACACACCCTGTACATTTTTTATTTGCTCCCAAGACTTTTTAATACTTCCAGGGTTCCAACTGAAAGAATACAGCAAAAAAATGTCAAACACGCCATCACATTCATCTGAGCAACACATTGATTTACTGGAATACAGAATTGTAATTATAGATCTTCAGTAGTTGTGACTTAATGATAGGCCAGTGATCGATGAGCTTTGTAACTGACACATTTACCCAGTTGGCATTTTTTTTGCCAGCTTTTGTCTAAAATCATTGTTTTCTCTGCGGCTCTCTGGTAGAATTGTTCTCGTCTGTGATTGGTCAATTGCTCTGTCAATGTTTAGTTAGTTTCCCATTATTTTACCAGGCATGTTGACTGAGAACACTTTCTCATTTGCAACAACAGCCTGGGGAGAAGGGGGGGAGAGGGGATTGAATGAGCCAATTGAGCGATAGAGATGATTAGGTTGTCATGATGGTATGAGGGTCAGATTGGAAATTTGTCCAGGACACCAGGGTTAACACCCCTACTCTTACGAATAGTGCCATGGGATCTTTAGTGACCACAGAGAGTCAGGACACCCTTTTAACGTCCCATCCGAAAGACAGCACCCTACGCAGGTCAGATGTCCCCATCAATGCCCTGGGAATGAGCTTTAGACCAGAGGGAAGAGTGCCCCCTTCTGGCCCTCCAACACCACTTCCAGCAGCACTGGTCTCCCATCCAGGGAATAACCAGGCCCAACCCTGCTTAGCTTTAGAAGCAAACCAGCAGTGCAATACAGGGCTCTATTCTGCTGGCAATAACGGCACACCCGAAATGCCGAGAATTTCAGAGAACTATATTTAAAGAATTAAGCCAGAATTTTGATTATTGTTCTAATTCTATACTTTATGAATGATCGATGGAGAGGTATCACTGCTAGCGTAGAGCATTGCTGTAACGTGCACACAGGGTGAAGGGAGACAATAGCGAAGGGTAAATTGAACATGTTCAGGGATGGACTGGGACAAAAATTCATTATTATTATTATTATTATTCATTATTCACGCATTATCTGTCGCTTCCCTCATTCGTCATTCACTGGGTTTCTCCTCATTTAAATATAGAGGAACTCCCTCTCTCTCGATTTGACGGCCGGGCCAGACCGCAGTTTTGCGGATGCAACAGCCAGTCCATTTCAGCCTACTGTCACTTGTTTTAATACGTCCCGGACTGTAACTGGCCGACCAAAGTAAAATATGACGGCCCGATCGGCCCGGAACGGACCGGCCGTTCAGGGAAAACTCCCGATCCTCCCGATGGCCAGTCCGTCCCATCACGAAAACACTGAACAAATCAAAAGGACATTGGTGGGTCAAAAGTACCAGCTATATGACTTTCCTTGGACCCGTGGCCACTCTATAAAGTCTTTCCACATTTGAGCGGTGATCTGTGGCCCATGATCTGCAACAATGTCTTCCAGGATGCCGTATTCCCAGAAGACATGGTTGAACAGGGCCATTGTGGTCTGCAGAGCAATGGGAAGACCGAGGAGAGGTAGGCGATGGCAAGCCTTGGAGCACTGCTCTACAACATCCAAGATCCAAGTGTCCAAGATCTGTAAGGAAATCTATGGACAGATGTGACCAAGGTCGTTGTGGAACGGGGAGAGGCATTGACTTCCCTGCAGGAAAGTGTCTCTGTGATTTACCGACCAGGAGGAAACCTAAACTCTCATGTCCTTAGCTAAGGATAGCCATAGGTACCTGCCAGCCAGGCAGCTGATTGTGCGGCTGATGCCATGATGACCAAAGGAGGGGGAGGTGTGAGCCCAGCAAAGAAGCCTGTCTCGAACCAGGCAGGCACGTACTTGCGATCAGCATGACACCACGCAGGGTCGGTGTGCAGCGCTTGCTGAATCTCTGTATCACATTCCTTTACCTCTGGGGCCACGATACAAGCACCCAGCAGTATGGGAACATCATCTACCGGCCTCTCCTCTGTGTCATACTGACAGGAAAGGGCATCGGCCTTCACATTCTTGCTCCCTGGAATGTAGGATAAATTAAAGGTGAACATGTCAAGGAACAGGGACCACCTCGCCTGGTGAGGGTTCATTCTCCTCGCTGCCCAGATGTACTCCAGGTTACGGTGGTCAGTCAAGATGAGAAAAGGATGTTTAGCCCCCTCGAGCCAGTGCCTCAATGCCATAAGAGCCTTGACAACAGCCAACAGCTCCATTCAGCGAGCATTAGATTTCTAAAGAAAGGAAACGGGCAGAACTTAGCAGGCGTACCTGACCATTGCGAAACTACTGCCCTCAGTTCAGCCTCTGAAGTGTCTACCTCCACCTTGAATGGCAATGACGGGTCAGGGTGGGCCAACACAGGAGCCGAGGAGAACCGGACCTTTAGTGAGAGGAAAGCCCTGTCTGCCTCAGAGGTCCAATGCCGCCTGGTCACCCCCCCCCCCTTTAACAATGAGATGATCGGAGCAATAATATTGCCAAAACCATGTATGAACCTCTTGTGATAATTTGTGAAGGAACAATTGTCCTGCCTTTACCATGGCTGGGGTCGGCTAACTACGCACAGCGTCAATGCATTCCTCCTACATCTCCACAGGCAGAGAATTGCGGTATTCCAGGAAGGACACGGAACATTGGAAGAAAAAACACTTCTCAGACTTGACGTATACAAGTCATGCTCCTTGGGTTGTTCCGATACTAACATTTTGACTTGGAAACTTGGAATGGGAACGCGTGCATTCGTGGCTGTACGGATGGGATGGTGCCTACCATGGCGATGAAACTTCAATGCAACCAAGCTGAATTTTCTACAAAGTGGAGTTTTGGAAGAACCCTGAAATGAAGAAAACTGCTACTTACTTCATGAGCAAATGGAAATGTTTTATGTGTACAATTGCAGTGGACTTATTACACTGTGGCCATAAAGGGATGGTCATGTCAGCAACAATACTCAGGTAGCCTGTGGCATTCAAACGATGGTCAATTGGTACTAAGGTTTCCAAAGTGTTTAAAGAAAATATCCCCCTCACCATTACACCACAACCAGCCTGAAACAAGGCCGGGTGGATCAATGGTTTCATGTTGTTTACGCCAAGTTCTAACCCTACCAACTGAATGTTGCAGCAGAAATCGGGCCTCATCAGACCAGGCAACATTTTTCCAATCTTACCCAATCTTGTGGTGGGCCTGTGCAAATTGTAGCCTCAAAGTTACTACCTTTATTCCCCAAGCTGATGCTTGGTTTGAAATTCAGCAGATCGTCTTGACTCTGTCTACATGCCTAAATACACTGAACTGCGGCCATGTGATTGGCTGATTAGATATTTGTGTTAACAAGCAGTTAATTCATTAGGTGTACCTAATGAAGTGGCCAGTGAGCGTATGTGCACCAGAGACAGGCGATTTAGTTGAATCCTAGACAACAACATTGTTTGAGTTTAAAGGTACAATATAGTTTTCCAAAACAATAACAAAAGATGTACTTTGCATTAAAAAAGCAAACATCAGTATACCTATATTATATACATTTCTTAGTTGTGTACTTACATTATCCTATATGTTTCCACCAACTTTCAAACCCAAATAAATTTGTAATGTAATTCGAAGACACGGGACGTTTCATTTCGTCTGTCTTCCGTCAATGGCGTCATATAACCTTTGACTGCTCTATTTGTTCTAAGTTCCACGGAACTGCTAAACATAACGAGAATAAAGTTATAATATTTTTAACAATACATTACTTTGTCAGTGAACCTTTTTTCTGCCGGAGACGCTAGTTTGGAAGGTTGTCATTGATGACGATAACAAAACCAAGGATCCCACGCTACTTCCCGACGTCAACCAAGTACAACTTTTGCTATTGTTTTGATTGAGAGACCCCATAGTGGCCAAAAACTACATATTGTACGTTTAACAATACACATTTACATATTTGTGATTCTTCTTCTCATCCTTATATCAAGGTGAATTAGGACTTACTGTGACAGTAATTAATACCATTTACATATTCATTTAGCAGACACTTATCCAGAGCCACTAACAGAATTGAGGGCAAACATTTCCAGACGTGTGGGCATAGTGCACACACAAAGTGTTAATTCTACTAACTAGTTGCCACAAGGAGACGCATGATTTATACATTACATCATCTTACATCATAATCAGGTATCACCACTGAGCTATGAAATTATCCACAAAGGGATTTGAAGGGGAAGAAAACAATGAGTGGAAACATAACAGGATGATGTTGCATATTACATTTGATTACTTTTATCATCCTACTGTAGTTACCTACCAACTCCTTATTTTTGACATGCTGACCATGAGTCTTAATCGGACGCATTTAGCCAAAAACATGGACCAAAGCATATACATTAGTTAAAATAATTTTCTGTGCAACTCCGTGAAAGTAATGTGACATCTGTCATCAAAGCCACCGGAAGCTGTCCGACTGTCTTCGCAGCAGTTTTGTGTTTCCTGTTTACGGGCGGGAAGAGTGAAAGAAGCTGAACCATCGGTCTGTCTTCTTGCATCGTTGTGCATTCAAACCTCAACGTCACATTTGTTTTTGTTTCTTATCTCTGCTCCACTAACTCAAGAGATAACTGATTTTACGGGATTTGCATACGTATCTTTGCTTGACCTGTGCATACAATTTAAAGGGGTTTGAAGCGCGAAACTCATGGAGGAGCCTGCAGACTCCGGGGGTGGCGGGACAGCACAGGGCCCCACAGCGCAAGTGGCAGAGATCCGCTGCCCAATAACATTGCGTCCTATGCGGGTGCTGGAATGGAAAGTCAAACCTGGGTCTCTCGTAAATGTGGACTCGGTGCTTGCCCTGTGTGCACCCATCTCGACGGAGAAAGAGCACGGGTCTCAGACGTCAGAACAGCCCACCAGGCTGCCCGAGAAGAAGCTGAAATCGGATCGAGCTGGAGTGGTGAAGGAGCTGTGTTGTCAACTTGGACAAGTCATATCGCCTGGGTGAGTAGGCAAGGTAGCGCTGACGTTAATGTAATGTTAGGTAGCTTACTTAAAAGTACCTTGGCTGCTATGTCAGCAACCTTTTAATATTAATAATAGTGTGTTTACGCTTGTGTGAATTTAGCGAGATAGTTATAATTGCTCTCAGTAGGGTGCATTCGTTTTAGTGTGTAGCTAGCTAGCTGACTTGACTGACGTAGCTACATAGCTGAGATGCTAACGCTACCTAGCTATTAGCTATGCTAACCTAGCGCGTGTACAGAAGTACTGGAGCGCGGATACCCACTGCAGCAGGATGGACTATGTCACTATCCACTGATCGCTGGTAATGAGGATGAATTTTCACGATCAGATAGTTTTGGTCTACTATTAGGGAAGTAGGTCTTTGAACAATGTGTTCCGTTTCTGAACTGTTTTGGAATTGTGTAAATAGGAATGATCTAGTAGAACTTGTGCTAACTTGTGTAATTAATGAGACATTGTAATTATAACAAGAACAACTTTAAATGACCCGATTATTCTCTAAAACACAGCGCATCTTTTTTTTTAACATTCCATGACATTTTTGCTTGAAGTATTTGTGAGGGATTATTTCATATGTCCCGCGCGCCCTTAGGCGTTTTTAACTTCTGCTGAAAGTTGATTTAAATTCTGGGCTGGCTCGAGCATGGGCGTTCTGACCGACTTTGAGTTCCACTCAAAACAAAAGTGACGTAATTAGCACGTGGAGGGATGAGTACGATTCTATTTTCACAATGTCCAAGTGATTACTTTAAGTACCGTCTGCTTATTGAAACTTGGAGAAAATGTTACAAATGCAACACCAAACTCCGGCAAACTCATTTGAACTCATTTTACAGAAAAAACTTAATGTATTTTTCTACATGATGCACTATGCTAGATAATAGTGTTTGATCAGAGAAAGCTGTTCTTAAGCTGATCACGTGCCTGCCTATAATCGTAGGGGAAAAAGAATCGAACTTCCTATGTGTGTTTTGAAAAGTGAGGGGAAGCTGTGTTTTTGTTTACAGACTAATGGAATGATAGATACGCTATAATCAATGTCTATATGAAGTACTAGAATTGTACAACTGTTTTAAGGGGAATCGTATTTATCTTGCCTACCTCTTATTTTTAGTGGTGTGATTGTCAAAGTTGAAGAATGCAGCCATCCTGTGGTGATGAAGGGGCTGTGTGCTGAATGTGGTCAGGATCTCACACAGTAAGAGCACGCACGCACACACACACTACACACTAACAGGTGCATGTTTATGGTCTCACAGACATAATATGCCCACTTCCTTCTCATCCATGCTAAATATATTCCCTCCTCCATCCTTTTCTCAGAATGCAGATTAATAATGGGAGGCAGCAGTCTCATGTCTCCACGGCAACTGTTTCCATGGTTCATAGTGTCCCAGAGTTGATGGTCAGCTCCGAGGTAAGTTTCAGGATGTTGTGTCACTAGGAGATGAGATCATATCAGATTAGAATTTGTGCCGTTCAGAAACTGTAGAGTTTTGTTCGAAAAGCAACTGCACAGTACACTACACAGTTCTGCTGCAGTTATGAAGGCCTGCACTCTGTGAAATGTGCCCCATACAGCAAGCAGAGCAGCTGGGCAGAGAGGACCAGCAGAGACTCCACAGGAATAAGAAGCTGGTTCTGATGGTTGACCTGGATCAGACACTCATTCACACTACGGAGCAACACTGCCAGCGTATGTCCAACAAGGTGTGGGAAGCTGATACACTGAACCAAATAATGCTTATGCCAAAAACAAGCTGTGTATCTATGTCCTAGGGTTTGGTTAAGGGCCTTAACAAATCACAGGAGGTTTTTGTAGCTAGAACAGAGCACTGATGGTTCGTCCCGTTGCTTCTCCCTATGTTCCGCAGGGAATCTTCCATTTCCAGCTGGGCCGGGGGGAGCCCATGTTACACACGCGCCTGCGTCCACATTGCAAAGAATTCCTTGAGAAAATCGCAAAGCTATATGAGCTGCATGTCTTCACCTTTGGAAGCCGCCTCTACGCACACACCATTGCGGGTACTTCACAAACATATACAGAAACAGGGTTTCCCCTTGCAGTGGCGCTACATGTGAACATTGGCTATTGATTGTCACCTTTTTTAATTGTGGGGTCATGATAGTTAAAGGGGGAAAAAAGCATTGGGCTGCATTGATACCCATTCTGCAGCAGCACATTTGCACTGGAGGCAACCTAGGCTTCTGGGCTAGTCTTTGCCAAAGGTGATATAATGTATATTTTAAGTGGTGTCCACATCAATATATATTAGATTTTATCTCAGAGTTTATTTTCCACTTCAAAAAGTAATGTTTATGGAGCAATCTGTAGTTTTTCAAAAACAATACAGTCTTGTTAGAAGTAATTCAGACAGTCATTTCGTCAGGATCTCGTAACAGTGCTAAAAGGTATGCCCCAATGTGATTAGGTCTTAGCGTTTTGGAGGCAAATTCAGTTAAGCTTGTGTTGTTGCTGTGTGGCCACTAGAGGGCAGCATTTACCTTTACTTTGTGTCGGGCTTATTCTGCATCATTTTGATGTTATGATCTAGCTGATCTGATGTGACTGGATTATTGTGCTTTGCACAGCACCCATGTTGTGGATTTGGTTTTGTCTGCCAAATTAAATTTTTTGTTTACTTCTGCTCTGTCCAAAATAAATTGTGTTAGATTTTGTTTGTAGGGATGAACATTGGCCCAAGTTTATTCACTGGAACCATGTAAATAATCAATGTGTAATTTCTGTAAAATTTGCAACCTCTGTCGAGCAGATTTATTTATTGGTGATTTTTTTTTTCTTCCTCCCAATTCCCTCTAAACCTGCCTTGTTGGTAGCTCTGCAACTCCTTGGATAGATCTTTGGGATGACGAGGGGCGCGCACATGGTTCATCCAACCACATGTCACCTGAGCCGCCGATTGTTTTTCGCACTGTTCACCCAACATGAAAACCTTTAGTCGGATCATGTACGGGATGATTACGTTCACCGACTATACCTCCGCAATTGAATTTACAGACGACCCGATCTGAACACAAGGAGTTGCTGGAGAGTGACGTAGCATGATAGATAATTTGATTCATCTAACCCAAGTGCCAGGCAGGGATATTGCAATTTTTCACTGCCTTATGCAAGAGGGCCGGGGAAATTCAGAGAATCCATGACCGTCGTGGACTGTCCTGTAACACAGCGACTTAGCACGCTATGCCACCAGATACATTAATTTAGGCAATGCCTGCTAGCCTGGCTGTCTGGTATCTCTTCTGGTACATTGATAGTGAGTAGTTTGTTCTGCAGTCAGAATGTATCAGTCTATGGCTTCTAAAAGGAACTGATAAGACCCAGTATGCCTTTAGTTCACACCATCATTTTGGTATTTTAATGAGAGCACAGCAACCCTCCAAGTAGACTTCGATGACAGACACTCATGCCTGCAATTTTCTTTAAAATCAAATTGAAAAATGTTCCTATCAAAACACTATGAAAATTGAATTCATCATTGACTGACATAATGTTAAATAGCTTGTTAACACACTCCAAATTGTCCAGAAACCTGTAAGCGTGGTTGTTGGGTGGCTTGCCTTAGTCTCTAGAGCTTGGCTCTCGGAGTTATTGAAATTATATTCTTGTTGAGATGTTTTTATTGTGCTTGTGTGTTTTTGTGACGGCAGGTTTCTTAGACCCGGAGAAGAAGCTGTTTTCTCACAGGATCCTATCCAGAGACGAATGTATCGACCCCTTCTCCAAGACAGGGAACTTAAGGTGAGCTCTGGGTCTCTGTTTAGCAGAGCTTCTAGAAGAAACCGTGAAGCAAAGTAGGCCATGCATAGCACCCACCCACACCAAACACAAATTGTATTCTGAAAAAAATTTTGAAACACTTTAAACTTTTGTATTTTAACAGATATTTATGTAAAACCCATTTCGAAAGCCCTAAAACATTATGCTGGAGTTGAGCAAGAAATCAAATAATATACACTATTCTGAATAGATTAGTTAATTTTTCTGTCAATCAATGTGGTTTGTGGAATGTTACATAACTGGGTTTCCTAAATGGGTTCATGAGAAAATCTGAAATAAATTTAAAAAAATTAACTGATTGGGAAAAAAAGGATCATAGAAGCAAATTTATGCTACTAACCTTCAGTAGCAGCTTATTGCGGATGTGTAATAAACATACTTTTCTTTCTTCAAATGTCTGCATCTTTTTAACACTTTATTAATTTTTTCAAAACATACACAGCCACCATCAAAAGTATTGTTACGCTTGATGAAGACTATTAAAAAAGGCTGTATAATCGAAACAACACCGGTGAAATGCTACATCTTATGCTCCAAAACAATGTCAGACAAATAATAGAGCGAAGAGAAGACATTTCACTTTACCAATAAAAAAGTTACTCTTTTCAGTACATCTTAGTCTTAAATAAATGTATTTTTTCCTTTTATAGGTTACTATTTCACTGGGGTATAGAAATTAGGTTACACACACAATACAGCCATTTGTTATCGACCACCATGGGGAAAGAATTCACAATTGAAAAAAACACTGTTAATTATGAATGAGATACTTGTACAAAATAATAGTTAAATCACAGTTAAGTTGTTCTTATTCTGACATAAACCAAAGCAGTTTCAGTACATTTATTAATTTTTATTTATGTTTTTTGCTCTGGATTATGCAAAGGACATGTCTGTTTTCATTCATTTCCTCACTTCAGTAAAAAACGCTTGAATTCACGTATGTGAGAAACACTGTGGAGTCAGGTTATGTTTTTTTTTCTCCTTTTGCTGGGACAGATTGATTTCTACTCAGCTAGTACTAATGAAATATAAATCTAAAGGACATCCATGAAATTATTAGTAATACTACAATTGGTGTTGATTAAAACAAGACACTAGGCAAGTCCTACTCAGTGAAGACGAAGTGAGAAGCCTTTAAGATGAGTAGAGGACCTAAGTTTGTTGTCCTATACAGTGAAGATGAAGTGAGAAGCCATTAAGACCAGTAGAGGACTTAAGTTTGTTGTGCCATTGTAGGAGACATCTTAGAGAGACCAAGATTGCCGCTCACCCTTGTATCTAACGTTCTCTGTCACGCTGCATTTGTCTCTCTACACCGCAGGAACCTTTTTCCGTGTGGCGACTCGATGGTGTGTATTATAGATGATCGGGAGGATGTGTGGAAATTCGCTCCCAACTTGATAACTGTGAAGAAATACATCTACTTCCAGGGGACGGGAGACATCAACGCACCACCCGGGTCCCGAGAGGCCCAACAAGGCAAGAAAGGTAAGGCACAAGGGTGTGTATGGTATATCACCAATATACCACGGATCAGAGCAGGGCATACACACAACGCCTATAGACCGCTTAGCTGTGGAATGATGCCTTATTGCTTTTATAAATTAATTTCCAATGCAACTAGAGCAGTTCAAACTGATGTGATGTCATACCTGTTGTATATGAGACCATATACCATTGGTATGACATCACTATTAGCTAACTATTGGCTAGTGAAGGGGTTAATACATTATGAACCACAGCCGTGTTTATAAAGGCCTTACTCTCAGAAGGGCATTCAGTTAGTTGTCAGACAAAACAACAACTTTAACCTCCTAAGACCTGGCGTCCACATGCATGGACATCACATTTTGGGTTGTCTATACAACAAGAGCTCGGGTCTTAGGAGGTTAAAAGTCCTTGGGTGAGAGGAGGAGGAGGGAGGAGGTGTGAGGAGCATTTAGGGGATGTGATGTCACCCCCCCCACTCAGGCTGTAGGAGTCGTTTTGGCCACAAGGTGTCCCTACTCCCAGTAAATGTTTTCAATTTAATTTTCGGCAAGCAAAGCACCACTCCTGAGTGAATGGCTGCAGCTGTGTTGTGGGAGAAAGAAGCTTCCGGGAGAAACTGTGGTTTTACCGAAAATTGTTGCGATCCAACGATAGAGGAGGAGGCCGAGTATTACCTTTGGGATGTGTAATTTGTGTAGTTATGATCCGCACAGCAGGCGGTGACTGAACCTGTTGTCTTCTTTAAAAGAGTGTGGGGAAAGAACGACAGGTCAAGGATCAATTTCAAATTCTGCTTTCCCTAATGTATGGATCTGATCTATGAAAATGTAAGAGTGACAAGAACTCGTCACCATAATGACCAAAGCTGTGTTAAGTCTAGACGGCAGCTTTTGTAGCTACGACGATGTCCAGTTTAAATTTACCACAGTTAAACTTTCCTGCTCTGGGTAGTGGGAACACCAGATGCTAACGTGCTTCCATACCACATTAAACACAGGCCAGTCGTTGGGTTCTCAGAGAGCCTCTCACAGATGAGTTGACTATGGAGAGATTTTGATTTGCAATCGAGACAAACCGGACAAGCCACAAATCAGAGTGCTACTTCAAGATCCCAAGAGGGAGAATGACAGAGGCACAGCACTCAGGCTGTTAAATCAATTATGGAAGTGCTGCCTATTGCCATGACAGCACTTCCACAGACAGCTGCCAGGGCCTGTGATGGGACTGAGAGTGTGTTTATGTAGAGCACAGCTTACTGAAACACCCGAGTGCCATGGAGAACATTATGTTCTTGTCCAGGTTACTAAGCAGACAATGTTCTCAATGCTGTGCTACTGTCAGGGGTCTCTTATGAATCAGAGTGACCGGTCAATTTGCCTTTATTTGTTTACATCTAAAACAGACACCCTTTTATCCCCGGATTCCAAGTGGCTGTCAGTGCTGTGGTTTTAATGTGCCTGTGGGTGGTGTTGTTTTCTCCAACAGGCAGCAACACCAGCCGCCCGGCAGAGGCCATTGAACCAGCCGCGACGACCGCTTCTTTGGAGACCACGGCAGGGGGGTCGGAGGAGCACAGCAACGGCCTCAGGAAACCACGGGGGAAGAACCACGACAATGGAGGGAAGGAGGAACGGTCGACCCCGCTCGAAACTCAGGGAGCAGCGGCCAATGAACGGACACAACCAGACGGGGGCGAGGCCGAGGAGGAGAGGCGGGTTGGTGGGGAGGGAGCGGAGGCCGGCATTTCCACCCGGGTGAGCGACGGTACGGGTGTAAATGAGGTGAGCATAGAGGCGGAGGATGGTGGCAGGACAGGGGGCTTGGGGGGAGAAGCGCCATCTCCGGATGAGGCGAAATCATCCAGCACGCCGCCAGACCTCCACGAGGCCAACAGCAACCTGGACTTCGACCTTTCCAGCGATAGCGACTCTGAATCGGTTACGGGTAAACACCCCTCGTCGGACAGCGAGGGGGAGGGGGGCTCCGGCCAGACAAGGAAGAGTAAACCGGAAAGGGCGGAGCCGGCGGGAGAAGAGCTATTGGCCGCGATTAGTGGAAGGGGTGAGGGGGAGTGTAAAGTGAGGAGCACTGAGGAGGAGGTGGCAGGAGAGACGGCAGGCTTAGGGGCGGGCCTACCTCCAGACCCGGAGCAGGAGAACGGCTGCTCTGATCGGAAGGAGGTTGAGACAGAGTCTCAGAACAGCGAACAGTCCGAAGTCACCATGGGGGAGGAGTCACTGGACCAAAGCATGGAGGACGAGGAGGAGGAGGTGGATGCGGACAAGGACGACCACCTCATCTACCTGGAGGAGGTGCTGGAGCGTATCCACGGAGAATACTACGCCCGCTACGACGCCTTCCTGAGGAAAGAGCGGCCGGAGACACCGGACATCAGGAAGATCGTCCCCGAGCTGAAGGCCCGGACACTACAGGGAACCACCGTTGTGTTCTCCGGGCTGTACCCCACCAACTACCCCATGGAGAGAACCAGGGAGTCTTACCACGCCAAAGCCCTGGGCGCTAAGATAGGCAAGACGCTACTTCTCCGAGCTAAAGACCCAGGAAGGACCACTCACCTCATAGCTGCACGAGCTGGTGAGTGTCTTACCCTCCTGCATGGCTATCTGAGCTGTGTCACCGGCACGCACCGCCGCTCATTTAAAAGCCAGCCTATTCAAATTTATATGTTTCATTTGGACAGGATTTTGCCATCTGTGACCATGTATAATATTTAATTAAAGAACACATTGACCCGTGGCGGTCTGAGCTGGAGCCTTTTATTTGAACCCAGTCTACTAGAGCTTTATGAACCCTGGTCACCGTGATGCAGTAGTGCTGCGAGGCAGCGACTTAGACCACTGTGCCGTGTGGAGGCCCTTTTGTAAGCACTTCTGTTTGTGCTGTAGGCAATTTTTTGGCTTAACGCAATATTCTTACAATTGATCAGTGCTTCAATTCATTTCAGATTCAAATTCAAAGCGTTTGAAGACAGAGATAATGTGTTGTATAGCTTGTGGCACAGATGAGGAGGCATAACTACAAATAATTCGTTTTTTATTTTAGAGAGGGAAAGGGCAGCCTTTGACCATCCCTCCAGCTCAAAGAAAGCCATCTTCCAGATGATGACAAACCCAAGATGTACCGCATTGTTTCTGCCAAATGCTAAATGTCACGTTGCTACCATACGACCAGAGGAAATGACAGATTACTAGCTATTAAAGAACACACAAGCTGTTAATATTAACGATGCAAGCCTACACTTTGCTACTCGTAAAATGGCAGTGCTGGTTGAAGCGTGAGGTGAGGACATTTTTAGAAAGTGTTGAATAAAAAAAAGAAAGTCATTCATTAAACTGAATTCAGTAGGTATGCATTTCTCTGGGAATTAAGGGGAATATATGTGAATTAAAGGAAATGTATGCAAATTAATATTAATACCATTTAAATGTAGATGTTCTGGATATGCAATGTCTTGCATTAGTATTCACCCCGCATGGAGGTGACATCCTGGGATGAAATAGGATTTTATTGGGATTTTAACCATTTGTTTTACACAACATACCGAACACTTTGTAAGTAAAAAAGGTATTGAGAATCAGCTGCACATGTGATTGAAGAAGGCATTGTGCACTGTTCATGCAGAGGGTAGAAATTCAATTGAATTGGGGATAGTTTAACCAAAATATTCCACAAGAAATAGAATTGCCTTATGTGTATTCCAAGAAAAAGGTTTACTGTTGTAAGTTAATTTAAGCGAAATTCCCCAAATTCCCGGGTTTAACTTCCCATGGAATATTTCCGGGCAAGCTCCAGAAATTAACCAGAACGTTTCTGAACAACTATATATGCAACGCTTCAACATAGTTTTATATAGAAATTGGTCGATCGACCGGAAATACATTCAATCATCAAAACCACTGGTTTACAGTAGCCTGTGTCTGTGGCTAGACAACAAATTATTTTTCTGCTAGTCATGCTTATATCATTCAGACAAGTTCATTTAAGTTCCTTTATTTTCTAGTTGCAGGGGTACAGATACACATCTTTCCAATTAAATTTAACGGATGTTCACTTTAATAGCCTAAGCCAAATTGCAGAAAAAAATAATTAAATAGAGCTGGATGCAACCAGTTTTGATTTACTTAACCTTTATTCGATCAGGAAGTCGTACTGACTCTAGTCTCGTATAGTTAACATCTGATTTACAGAAATATCAAAATACATCAGAATTTGTTGTGCTAGAGTAGACAATTTAATTTATTCCTTCATTTAATTAAGGTGTAATCCATTGTGTTTTGCTTTTGTATATTTTTTTGTCTTTGTTTATTAATGAACGAAGGGTTCATTTGACTGACTTAGATATGTTTCAGAGGTTATTCCACAGGGATGTCTAGAGGAAAGAGAAGTGATGGATGCTCAAATATGATTTGTTTAGATAGCGAGGAGGTAGAGTCAAGATGAGGCAAAGTGTTACAGCTGTGAGGTTCCTTGTGCCTTTGTGATTAGGGATTTAAAAATAACAACGTTTGGATTGAAACAATTACTTTTGAACCTAATGACCCTGATTAAATTTTAATTAACAGGCGATGGACGGACCTTTAGTAGGTTTCTTAATCAAACTTCAGTAGACTATCAAAATAAACATTTGAATTGTTCAGTATAGACTGAAATACAAAAATGTTATGTTGAAAGCTATTTATATACATTTAACCAACCTCGCAAATACAGTCTGCATACTTGGGGTGGAAACAAAAGAAATCACCCATATAATCCTAAAGAATTTTAACTAGTAAAACGCATAGTTTTTTGGGCATTAGGTTTCGACTTTGTCATGCAGTTAAGTGTTGAATATGCCGTATAGTCAAATGGAACATTCTGGAACATTCCTGTGGTGAAGTCAGCGCAAAGCTCCATAGAGTTACACAGATAATGAGTGGGTTTTTTGCACCAAAAAACAGTGGTTCTGCTGTCATTGTACCTTAAAAATTTGAATCGGGGAATTTTGCTTATCAGTGACTTACATCACTGACAGGAATCAAGCAAAGAATGTTTGACACTGTTTGTGTTACGATGCTTAAAGGAAGAGCAGAATATCAAACTGACTATTGTCCATTATTGTATCAGGTTTCTAAAGGGGAAGGTTGTTGACGGCCAAGTGTGCATCCCTTATCTTACCCTATTCTGTTTGAAGAGCGCTACTTTTTACCAGAGCCATTTGGTACTGTTTGGGACGCAGAACTTGCCAGGAAGAACCAGACTTAGATAATAATTCATGTTGGCACTTTTAATGTTTCTGTTAATATAATTTAAACCTCATTATCTGGCAAAGTTTATGTTTATTGGGATTTTGAAGTGGGACTTAGTTTTTGTGTTTTTTCTCCATTCAGTCCTGTCATTAGACAGTAATGCTGTAATTCGTTACAATATAGTTCATCATTATTAGCCTGTTAAACAGGCTGGAAGACTTCTGTTTTCACTGTTAACCCAGATAAGGAAGTTTCTAGCTAGGTAAACCATCATGCTTTTATGCCTACATAAATACTAATGAATCATGGAATGTATAATATATTTGGTCATAAACTTAATCCTTTCAGGAAATCCAAAAACATATTTTAGCTTAACTCAAAGTCAAAGTCGTTTATTTATCATATGCATCGAATGACATCACATCATCCTATGCAGAGAAATTCTTTTGACATGGCTGGTCACATCTATGCAGTGGGCTTAAAAAGATTTACAACAATATAAAGAATTTTAAAACAATAATGACAATAGTAATAATAATAATAGGCTATGTACTGAGCAGTGATCTGGAAAATGTACAATAGTAGAAGTAATAAATATTATGAATGGCATGGAAAATTGCTTTACAAGGTCCATTTGAATTCCTCTACATCAGATGTAGAGAGCATAAAGTGACCAGAGAATGTTTGTGCTCAACAGATGATTTGTGATCAGTGTCAGTGTTCCATGTTGAGCAGCCGAATGGCCTGGGGGAAGAAACTGTTTTTAAGTCTGGTAGTCCGTGCCTTGATGCTCCGGTAACGTCTGCAGTGAGAAAGGTTCACGGCCTGGATGGCTGTGGTCTTTTAGAATGTTCTTAGTTTTCCTAATGCATCGCTTCTAGTAGATTTCTTGCACGGAGGGGAGGGAGCAGCCTTGATGTGCTCCGCTGACGTGAACACCCTCTGAAGGGTGTTAACTGGCTCCTTAATTAGCTTTTGTTACATTTAGCATTAGCATATTCTGGTCTATAATGCAAATTGTCGCAGGAAACCATGTTGTAACCAAGGGGGTAGGCCTAGACCCGGAAGTTGAAGTAGCCCTGGGTGGATTCTAAAGCTACCTGGCTATCACCTTACGTTAGCATTCTATTCGTCTTAGGGGTCACTTTGACAGCAAATAAATTTACATCTGAAGTGTTTAAAGACTATATTTGTCCATTGTCTATTTCTAAACAAACAGGACAATGTATAAAAAGCTCAATTACCTTGTATCTCACGTTATGGCCCCGTAGCAGCCGTTTTTGTGAAAATATGCTAACTATAGCATAACCTTGCTGTCGCACAGTAGAGAAGTCCAGGCGAAGCTCGCAGGCAATCGGCGGGATGTGGAGGCATACAGTCAAAATGACAAAATAATTAATCAGAATCTTTACCAGTTCAGACACGTTGCTCGCGTCACATCTACGTCACCACGCTCAGCGTCCTTTCATTATACTGTCATTGGTTGTAACAAGATTGCCATTGATATATAACTAGTTAGCAAGATGACAAACAGTGGAATTCAGTTTCCCTACTGTCAGTGCTTTATCTGTGGTAGCTAGTAAGGACTGAACAATTTATCAATTTTGGAATTGACCTCACAACCGTGGCGTTGCAACTGCTGTGCTCTACCAACAAAGCTTCACAGGACCCAACAAATCTGTTGTTCTGTTCTTGATTAAGACTCTAAGCACTATTCTTAGAACGCCTGATAATGACACAATTACGGTATATGATGACATTAGAAAATGTCCACTGAGTGTGGAAACTTTTGCTCAGTAACAACAAAAGGCAAAACCGACAGACATTCTGGATCACCTCACTGCCATCGATCTACCCAACCTTGAGACGTTTAACAAGTAACCAAAATGTAATGAAATGTTTTTTCAGAACACCAGGCATTATTATAAGTTTCTTAGGCATTTAAAATGCTGCTAGCACCGCCTCCCAGAAGGGGATTTTCCAAAAATAGGAATAATGGATGGGTGGGGTCATTAGTCTTTAGTCAGAGAATTCCACTGGGTGTTTATTAAATACGTGTCATGGAGCTGCCTTTGGGGTTTGGTAACTATTTTACTGCCTGTGTTTACAATCTTGGACAATTTTTAGTCTTATTTCCGGCATTCAAGTTTCCATACCATCCAGTATATTAAAACCAAATAGGCTTTCCACTAAGCTTTTTTACATAAATGGACTGGCTTACATCGAACATTTTTCATTTTCTAAAAAGTAATATTTAAAAGGAAATGTAAAAAAAAATATATAATAGTTTGTATATAAATAGTTTGTGACAGTTTATTTTTGGTTTGGGTGGCTTTAAATTGCACTTTGAGGTGAGTTAGAGACGGTTATGTGAAAAGTAGTCTCAAGCTGTATTTTTTACCACATTATTTTAGATGAATGGGTTTATAAAACAGGGAGTCAGAAAATCTGCCTATGTAGTGTGATTTGGTCATTCACACTTCTTTAGTATCAACTAAAAACATACCGGCTTGCAAAATAATGTTACCATGTAAGCAGTATACATACTAATTATTAGACATTAGTAATTTATTACTACACAACGTCCATTAAACTCATCCATATCACTTTATAGCTGTTGTTTTCATTTGGTCTAGATAAGAATTGGCAGGAATTCAATTAAATGGTGCAATCAATATGACTAGTAACCGAGACAAGGTCTGGTTCGAGTGCTTCATGGCCCAGCCCCCTAAATGGAAGACTGTTACCATTGTTTTCATGTCAATTATCTAGGTGTAAAGATTCCATTATCGACACTAGCAGTGCCGGGACATGAATTCAGCACTGTTTTTCTATTATTCCTGGCCAGTTATGTACTTTATAATGGGAAAGTGGCAGACAGCCGATTCCAGTTCCCATTCAAAGACAGACAACGTGGGCACCTCACTTCAGCCATGACAGAGATGCGTAGGCAGGTCTCTTTTTTATATATATATATTTTCTCCCGAGCACAGGCTTTTTAGAGCCACCTCACCTCCTGACCTACGAAATGTCAAACCTTCTTCCTGCTCTTGGAAGCCCCATGGACATCAATGATGAGAAGAATCTGTGCCCCTGCCCTTTGATGCTCTTTCACAGCAGCATGGATTAAAGTAAGGGGCTGTCTGAGTAGCTGGCTGTCTTACTGGCAGTTGGTGCTAAGTGATTAACCTAATTGTGGGTTATGTCTTTATGTCCATTAAGGCCCCCCCTGCCTGATAGTAGCAACTCCCAGTGAACTTTGGGTAGTTGAAGCCAAGCTGTGTAGTCTGAACCACATCAGATGCCATTCAGCTTTAAGTTTGCACTAGAATCCCGCACTAGAGGAACGCATTCTCCAGCTACCAAACACAAATTGAGCATATAAAGCAATGACGGGACAGGTTTAACGACTAACCTTTCGACCTCGGAAAGTGCTGGATTTGAACCGTTGTCTCAATAACGAGGTTACACGTGCGCAGTTCAAGGGTTCCCATGTCAATCTATTTTTGACCTTTATTTAACATTGTTTTAGTTACAGTAGTTACTTGGATTCTATTTCAGTAAATTTTCTGAGAATGGAGCTCAATATGTTCCATTCTTCTACAGAGAAATGTAATATTAACAAGGTAACGAGAAACTTTGCAATATACAATCTGGGACGCTGGGCTTTAGGGATTATTCGGTTTAATTATGCAAGTACTCAATGTAGTTCAGTGCAGAAAACCTGGTAATTAATGGTAATGACCATAATCCATTGCGCACTGGGACATAGGAGGGGCAGGACACACAACAACTGGCACACATTTATTGATTGAGACCAGGAAGGAGCTCTGTTTACACCATTGGTAGTTGTTTTATCTACTGTGGTGTTAGGCCACTAGCATTTTAAGCCCTGAGTAGTGTAGAGCTGTGGTTCTCCATCTTTTTTGGGCCAGTGTCCAGGTCCCTTACCGCCCCATCAAATAAGATGTAGACTAATTGCCCTGAATATTGATGATGATGATTGTTGTTGTGACTATTTTAATCATGAAAAATCATCAAGAAAGCACATCATTGAATGACAAACAGATTTATTAGTTTCCTAGGGAAACAAACAGCAGACAATCAGAAATGACTAGCAATTTGTTAAACAGCAAATCAGAAATGTCAAACGATAATCATTTTTCTGGGGTTGATATTAACTTTATTGACCTGGTGTTTTACTTGTCCGAAGCAGACATTTCAATATTGTGATTAACCTTCATGTCTGTAATTCTGGGAAACAATCAGTATAAATATCCCTGTGTGTCACAGGAACCAGGGAAGTTGTGGTAAAACAGTACATTTTACTTTGTATTCAGGGAGGTATTTTTGTGTTGGCACAAGGGCAATCGTCCAGGGATTTAAGGCCATCTAGAAAAAATGGCTGACTCAATTTCGCTTAAATACCAATTCAGTTTAATGTAAATTGCAATCACATTTACATCCTGGCCTAAAACTAACAATTTAGTCACACTGGCAGATCAATATAAAATATTATCTACCAGTGACTTAGATGCCAAATGTTGCTCAAATAATGTATGTATTCCGAGTTAGAAAAAACATGGTATACATCTGCGTTTTTGTTCACTTTTAGTTACCACTTTAAGGATACCATGGTAACGGAGTCACTTTTCGGGAAAGTATCTGTCACTTGCTGGCTTGAATCTGACTATACATTTAAAGCAGTTGAAAATTGTAATAACATTTATGCATGTAAAGAAAATGGTCAGAAATTGAGGAACATGGTATTAAGTCTCACCATAAATAAATAATCTCTCACGCAACGCTTCGAAATGTGATGTTTTTTCTCTCATTCCATTTCGGCCACCGCCGTCACGTGCATTTGAATAAATCGCGATGGTTTTGTCCAGCTATTAAACATCAGAAACACTTTGAAAATTGCTATGGTAGATTATGTGTATGCAATAAATCAAAACCTTAATGTGCATATTTTAGACTACTTTTTTTGATGAAGTATAAAAGCAAATGGGCTCTACCACTGTAAACAGAGCTTTCTGTCTGTTTAACCACCAGGAGAGTGCTTAACAGCTTATTAGCTATTCATCTTGTACTGTTAATCTGAAAGAGCAATATCTCTGCACTTGGTAAATGACTTTTTTCAGTCTACATTCTACTTGTCTGACTATTGTTGTTGTTCTGGACAAGCGTTAATGTCAATCCCTGGAATTGTTCCACCGGAAAACAAGTAGCATTTATCAAGGGGTAAAAGCATTTTATGGTGTGTCCCTCAGAGAAATTAACGCTTTTAAGAGAAATACATTTTCCACGGATAATACCAATAAAGAAGGCATCCATTTTCCTCTGGGTGAATTTTATAGATGATACTCTGACGTCCCGTTCAGGTGAAGGCAGCATGGAGCTGCATCACAAGAAGCTGACGAACACTGAAGAGGAGTATGACACATACAGTACACTGTCTCGTCCAGTCGCAGTGGCGTAAACTGGCAGTTTATAATGTTGCAGACCACCGTTTTTTGCAAGTAGTTAACTTTAAACTCGTATTGTTGTGAATCTTTGGTGGAAATGTGCTTTAAAACAAACACCCCCCAAAAGCTCATCAGAACCACCCTTTACAAAATATTGCTTCCAGCGCCCCCGTCGTTCAGTCGTCCTCTAAACGCCCGCTGGGCGGCGGTACAGTCCCCGTTGAGAAACACTGGTGTAGAGTGTAATTATGCCATGATCTTAATTGCTAGGAAATATCAAAAATTATATTTCTTACTAGCAGTGAATATAATTTTCGGTAACACTTCATTTTGAGAGTCCATCTCTAGATGCTCTACATATTATCTGCATACTGTCAACAACATTTTAACAAACTATCTATTAACCCTAATCCTAACCTTAACCATTCCCCTTATGTTAAACCTAACCTTAACCATTACCCTAAAACATATTCTAAACTTACCCCTACCCTTAAAATACACAATTAGTTGCTTATCAACAGATGGTTTGTTGATAGTTTGTTGATGATATGACTATCTGTAGAGCACATACAGATGGAATGTCAGACTCTCCAAATAAAGTGTAATATAATTTTCTTACTCTCCGCTGAATATCTGTTGAAAAACTAACTTCATCTTTGAATTCTAACTGCTGTTCCTAAAATGTATTGTCCTTAAGCATGGAGGATAAATTCTACATACACTATAGTAAAAACTATGTGGACACCTGACCATCACACCCATATGAGCTTAAGGGACATCCCATTCCAAAACATAGGCATTAATATGGAGTTGCCCCCCCAGTTAAAGTGTTCTGGACAAGTAAGACCAGAAGTAATTTAAAGTTTAGTTTCTTTTTTGATAATCAAACCGACACTCGATCAACCACAGAAAACGCGAATCCCTCTGCACCAATTGAACGCGGCTGCCATTTCTTAACTAGCAGGGAAAAATAGCCCAGCGTGATGTTGTTCCACATCAAATCCAACATGCATGCACAGGAAGTGTCAGGCAGTGTTGCCTTGGAACCTGGCCTCTCAGAGCGGCACTTAGCAATCAGCGCCTCAGTGAGCTCAGCACATCACAACTGGACCCAGCCGCCCTGAGTGAAGGAAGAAAAGAGCACTCAGCCACTGCGCCGTACAGGGGGCCACTTTACATGGAAAGGGAATGTTGAGAAGCGTCTATCGAGTGGTGCTCCAGTACAAAGACCCGAGTGACGCACAATGTGCCGGCTGTCATTACTAGAGCCTGACGAGGCCTTTCATTCGCTGTTCTGTCATGTATATTGCGTATTGATTAGGTGATTGCATACTTAATTGCAGATTAAGGACAGGTCTCGGGGTCACTGTACGAGACCACCATTACACAAAACAATGTAGCCCTCCCACTGGAGTCTGAAGCTGTCTTTCTTCTTGGTCTGCTGGAAATTGCTACATGGATGTCAACACTGAAGGGAGCAGTGAGATTAAAGGCCTTTACATGGCTGGTCCTCTCCATCACACTGACACATAGCTGGTCATTACGTAGACTACACACAGCTGATCATTACCGCTCTTCCTCAGTAGACTACACACAGCTGCTCATTACCGCTCTGCCTCAGTAGACTA
>JACXGM010013162.1:0-23299 GCA_016801145.1 Umbra pygmaea | reverse complement strand
ATTTTCCTAATAAGACTTATTAATGATGAATTTGATGTATTGAAGCAATATAGAAGAGGCAATTGCGTTTTCTTTTTTGAATTGTTAGAATTGGCTGGTAATGTTAGGGCATCCACCAGCCACAGTGGCTAAGTTAATTTCCCAGCCTGGTTACGATTTGAACTGCAACTGCTTGATATGGCAACCTTAAAGCGGTAGCTAAAAGTTTTTTATTTCACATATGTGTCTCGGTCACAGAATTAAAAACAGATGTAGCAATAAACCATGATATTTCTAACTGGGAATACATCAATTATATGAGAGAATTTTGTCAAACATGTTGCCTAAATAATTTGAGTGACTTTAGTAGTACTTGTTGCCAGTTACCAAAATTTTTGTTTGAGGCCCTGTTGTAAATGTGATGGCACTTCACATTGAATTGAATTGCTGCTTTTAAGAGCAAATAAGTTTTTTTTCTAGATGGCACTTGGCCAATGACCTTGTTATCATTGCAAAAATCCCTCCCTGAAAGGGAAAAGTTCAAATATACTTTTTTAGCTTACATTCCCTACTTTCAAAATGACACTGGGGAAAAATGTATAGGCCTATTGCTTGTTTCCCAGAAATACAGACATTCATGTTGAAAAAAAATATGTCAGCTTCGGACAAGTAGTTTTTGCTATTGGACAAGTAAAAAATGGATTTACTTGTCCGAAGGACAAGTGGCCAATAAAGTTAATGTCAAGCCCTGATGTGTAACTTCCTCTTAGTTTAACAATACCTCTTACTTGAATTTCTTTGACTTTTTTTACTTTTTTCTTAGTTTCGTTCAGCTGTTGAAATGTATCTTTTCAACTGAAAGTTTTCCCTTTTAAGTGTCAACAATATACACTGCTCAAAAAAATAAAGGGAACACTTAAACAACACAATGTAACTCCAAGTCAATCACACTTCTGTGAAATCGCACTGTCCACTCAGGAAGCAACACTGATTGACAATCAATTTCACATGCTGTTGTGCAAATGGAACAGACAACAGGTGGAAATTATAGGCAATTAGCAAGACACCCTCTATAAAGGAGTGGTTCTGCAGGTGGTGACCACAGACCACTTCTCAGTTCCTATGCTTCCTGGCTGATGTTTTGGTCACTTTTGAATGCTGACGGTGCTTTCTCTCTAGTGGTAGCATGAGACGGAGTCTACAACCCACATGTAGTGCAGCTCATCCAGAATGGCACATCAATGCAAGCTGTGGCAAGAAGATTTGCTGTGTCTGTAAGCGTAGTGTCCAGAGCATGGAGGCGCTACCAGGAGACAGGCCAGTACATCAGGAGACGTGGAGGAGGCTGTAGGAGGGCAACAACCCAGCAGCAGGACTGCTACCTCCACCTTTGTGCAAGGAGGAGCAGGAGGAGCACTGCCAGAGCCCTGCAAAATGACCTCCAGCAGGCCACAAATGTGCATGTGTCCACTCAAACGGTCAGAAACAGACTACATGAGCGTGGTATGAGGGACGGACGTCCACAGGTGGGGGTTGTACTTACAGCCCATCACTGTGCAGGACGTTTGGCCTTTGCCAGAGAACACCAAGATTGGCAAATTCGCCACTGGAGCCCTGTGCTCTTCACAGATGAAATCAGGTTCACACTGGGCACGTGACAGACGTGACAGAGTCTGGAGATGCCGTGGAGAACGTTCTGCTGCCTGCAACATCCTCCAGCATGACCGGTTTGGCGGTGGGTCTGTAAAGGTGTTGGTGGCATTTCTTTGGGGGGCCGCACAGCCCTCCATGTGCTCGCCAGAGGTAGCCTGACTGCCATTAGGTACCGAGATGAGATCCTCAGACCCCTTGTGAGACCATATGCTGGTGCGGTTGGCCCTGGGTTTCTCCTAATGCCAGACAATGCTAGACCTCATGTAGCTGGAGTGTGTCAGCAGTTCTTGCAAGAGGAAGGCATTGATGCTATGGGCTGGCCCGCTCGTTCCCCAGACCTGAATCCCAATGAGCACATCTGGGACATCATGTCTCGCTCCATCCACCAACACCACATTGCATCACAGACTGTCCAGGAGTTGGCGGATGCTTTAGTCCAGGTCTGGGAGAACATCCCTCAGGAGACCATCCGCTACCTCATCAGGAACATGCCCAGGCGTTGTAGGGAGGTCATACGGGCACGTGGAGGCTATACACTACTGAGCCTCATTTTGACTTGTTTTAAAGAAATGACATCAATGTTGGATCAGCCTGTAGTGTGGTTTTCCACTTTGATTTTGAGTGTGAATCCCTATCCAGACCTCCATGGGTTGATAAATTTGATTTCCATTGATCATTTTTGTGTGATTTTGTTGTCAGCACATTGAACCATGTACAGACGTAGGTATTTCATAACATTAGTTCATTCATTCAGATCTAGGATGTATTATCTTAGTGTTCCCTTAATTTTTTTGAGCAGTGTACAATTGTGTAATAAGTTCTATTTTATGACATTTTTCACCTTTCTTGTATTACTTTAAGACCATCTGCTCTCTTTTCAGGTACTTCTTCATTAAACATGTGCCTCCCTTGACTGAAGAACAGATAGCTAGAAAACCAGCGTTGCCTCTGAAAACACGAAGCACGCCAGAGTTCTCCCTGGTCCTGGATCTAGTGAGTAACAAACTGCTTGTGGGCCAATGATGTTTCTTAGCAAAGAATACATGCCATCTGCAGATTCTTTTCATATAATTTGGGATGTAGTTGTCCCGAATGTCCAGACACATACACATTTTAAAGTGGCACTGTGTTAAACTTTGCGCCCTGAGAACGAAACTACTTTCCCATTCAGTGACAAGCTTACAAAAGCTGCACTAACTTCACAAACCATATTCCCTAAACATTTGAAGACTCAATTTAGATTGGACAGTGATTCCCTACACTGTGCAGTGTTTATTTTGACATTTGAACATGTTGTGCTTCTACATTGTTTGACAACGAGCACACGCCGGGCCGTTTTAGATGGAAATCATATTATAGGATGCTGTTGTGTGTAACAAAGCATTTCCATGTGTAGTGAATTATTATTCCAAATACTGTTGCTACCGCGTTCATAAGCTAGTCACTTACAAAGAAAGTAGTTCCATTTGTTATGACTTGAATTATACAAATAGCATTTTAAAACAAGTTGTTTTACACCTCCATGCTGAATCTGTAGTTTTTCTCTTTATGAGTTGGTCTTTTGACCAATCAGATCACCTCTGAAAAGGTGTGATATGATTGTTTAGTTAGTCATGGGGAAAATCAGGCTGCCTGTGTAAACACTACCTGATCTTTTTTGTGTGAATTGTTATGTTGCTTGTTCAGAAGGCAATCATTGCTTTCATCTAATAAACCCACCATAAACCAGAAGGTCTACATGTTCAACTGTTCTGTTTTCCATCAGGATGAGACGTTGGTGCATTGCAGTTTAAATGAATTGGAGGATGCTGCCCTGACCTTCCCTGTGTTATTCCAAGATGTCATATATCAGGTGAGTACTGCACATTTAGGATCTCTGTTTACAAAGAACTGCACAACAATGTATTTTAGGACTAGTCAAGTTTTGGATCCAGCATTTGAAAACGTAAAAATAAGTAATAAAAATATAGACAATTTGCGTAATAAAATCAGCTAGCAATATGTAGTATGGAGCTGCCGGGATTACTTTCTTCACTCCACAGAGCAGATGGCTTTATAATGTTAGCTGTTGTTTTGTCTTTAGGGGTGGATGCATTTTACTTGACTACATTTTTTGCCCCCCCATTTTTCTCCCCTCCCAATTCCCACTTACCCTGCCTTGTCGGCAGCTCCGCAAATCTTTGGACGGATGCGGGATGGCGAGGGGCCAACCACATGTCGCAGAGCTGGCCGATTCTTTTCACACTGTTTATCCAACATGGAAGCCTTTAGTGGGCTCATATACGGGATGATTATGTTCACTAACTATATTTCCGTGATTGAGTTTACAGGCGCTCGTTTTGCACAAGAGTCGCTGGAGAGCGATATGGCAATTTAAATAATTTAATTTATCTATCCCAAATCCCAGGCAGCGCTATGCCAATTTGTCGCCTCGCGCTTTATCTTGGCCAGGTCGCGAATGCAAATCAGAACTCAATCGATTAACCTCGTTAAATAAAAGTGAAATAAAATGTGCATTGCCTCGTGCTGGAGGTCCGGCATAAGTCTGGAAACCCATAGTCAGGCTTGAACCACTGACTATCATGACGTTAGTTACCCCACTACGTTTTGCGGACCCCCCAAAATACATTTTTAAATCCTCAGAAGCCTATTTAAACCTTTTATGTTATGCATTTTAAAGTGTCTGCATTGCATACAAATCCTCCAGAGACGGGTATCAAATGAAAACGTACAGGCTGTGATGGTATAGGCTTTATCCAATTTCACGTGTCAATTAGTCATTTGTTGTTGTAGTCTGGCGGAAGCTGGATCCCAGGGACCGGGTTGGGGGCATCATCTTAAACTCTCCAGGCGGCGCTCTTAAACTGCGTATTAATTTATATATTTTATTTTGCAGGTGTATGTGCGCTTGAGGCCCTTCTTCAGAGAGTTCCTGGAACGCATGTCTCAAATATATGAGGTGAGGATTTTACATCTCATCTTAGAACTCTTTCAGAGCCATGTGTTAAGAGTTTTGGCTGCCTTGTTTCTTTGTCAATTTTCCTGGAATTGGGCGATCAGGTGGCTCACTGGTTAGGGAGTCAGACTTGGAATTGTATGGTTTCGATTCCCGAGTGGGCCAAATGACGTTGTGACGTGAGCAAGTCACTTTATCCTACGTTTCTCCAGGGGATGTGCCTGTAATTACTGTAAATCACTCTGGATGTGTTTCAGCCAAATCATTCAAATGTGATCCACTGGAAGCAAGTAAAACAGAGTAATAAACTTTTTTATTAAAGTTATTTGCTCTTTGTTTTCGTAAACACACACAATACTCTGTGGAATGAGCCCAGATCGCTGTATTCATGTCCATTTGAATTCCACCAGAATGTTCTCCGTATCATTTTAATGATTGTTTCATATTTCCTGCAGATCATTCTATTCACTGCTTCTAAGAAAGTGTATGCAGATAAGTTACTGAACATCCTCGACCCCAAGAAACAGTTGGTCAGGTCAGTGAAGGAGATAATTATATCTTTACAATACTAACAACCAGCCAGTGCTTTATAGCACCAAAGTTTGTCGCCAAAATGGCACCCTTTTTTATATATAGTGCACTGTTTTTTCCTAATGACTCCCTGACCTCTGTCAAGTAGTGCACTCGCTGTAGGGGTTAGGGTGCCAAATCAACAGCTTGTTCTGATTTCTATTCCCTGTTTGTTTCCCTCTCTGTAACCCAGACATCGGTTGTTCCGCGAGCATTGTGTATGTGTACAGGGAAACTACATCAAAGATTTGAATATTCTTGGAAGGGATCTTTCAAAGACGATAATAATTGATAACTCACCTCAAGCCTTTGCCTATCAGGTAAGCCTTCGTAGACTTTTATTCTAATACTGTGGGGTGGGGGATGGGGGCGGGGAAGAGTCTGAAGAGAGACACTGGTGGGACAAATGAAGCTGTGGTGGCTCTCAAAAGTTAAAGGTACACTGTGTAGAATTCTTTGTAGTGAAAACAGAGCTACTTCTTCAGTAACGAAACTTTGAAAAAGCAATTTAAATGGGAGAATTATTTTCTAAACCATGCAGTGTATATTTTGCCGTTTAAACTTGAATTTCGAAAAGGACATGACGAGTTGTGCTTCCACAGTGTCAACGTGCATGTGCCAGTCCGTATTTAATATAATTGATGAATTTCAGTCTGTGCTTTTTTGTTACACAGCACTGTGTAGGGAATCATTATCCCATATACATAGTTTATTGGGTTTTTTAAATATCAAGTAAACTGATTTAAGCAGCGTTTGTAACCTGGTCAGAAGGAAAAAGCAAGTAGTTCCATTGTTACGGCTTGGATTCTAGAAATAGTACCTTTATAAGTTCATTAATGGGAACAAAACATGAAATGTGAAAGTTCAAGTGATCTTGTTCTTTCAATTCATTGCAACCTCAGATAATTGTGACATGTTTGTCAAATTGAGAAAATAATGTATTCATCACTGCCAGAGTGAAGGCCAACTTCACTTGTGGACTGCTGCTTTGCAGTCCACAAGTATTCAGGTTGTAATCATAGGCTTTGAGCCTATGGGAGGGCGACTGTAGGTTTGGTGGACAAATAGAGCTGGGTGTCATCTGCATAGCAATGGAAATTAATGTTAAATTTACAGAGTCTATTTGCAGTGTTGACCCTTCTTTTTCAAGGCCTCTGAAATCTGCCCTGGCATACATTCTGGGCCACATCCTGACTGTTGTCAGCCCATTCTTGGATGATCAATGCTTGGAGTTTGTCAGAATTTGTGGGTTTTTGTTTTTCCACCCACCTCTTAAGGATCGACCACAAGTTTTCAATGGGATAAAGTTCTGGGGAGTTTCCTGACCATGGACCCAAACTTTCAATGTTTTGTTCCCCGAGCCAATTTGTTATCACTTTTGCCTTAATGGCAAGGTGTTCCATCATGCTGGAAAAGGCATTGGTCATCACCAAAACGTTCTTGGATGGTTGGGAGAAGTTGCTCTCGGGGGATGTGTTGGTACTATTCTTTATTCATGGTTGTGGTCTTAGGCAAAATTGTGAGTGAGCCCACTCCCTTGGCTGAGAAGCAAACTAACACATGAATGGTCTCAGGATGCTTTACTGTTTGCATGACACAGGACTGATGGTAGCGCTCACCTTGTCTTCTCTGGACAAGGTGTTTTCCGGATGGCCCAAACAATCAGAAAGGGGATTCATCAAAGAAAATGTCTTTACCCCAATCCAATCCCTGTACCTTTTGCACAATATCAGTCTGTGACTTCAATGCCTTGCAATGTGTTAAATGTCAATATGGCTTTTATTTTGAAAAGGAATCTGAGTTAGTGCTGCCAGCATTGTATCCTGCTGCTAGAACAGCCAGACTGGAGGTTTGCATCTTGCTGTGTAGCCTTTGTAATTCTGCTGCTCAAGTGTTGCGCTATCAGACGTTCTCACCACAGCATTCTGGAGGTTGTGGGGGATTTCCTTCACACTTATTTTAGGGTTGTTTTTCACAGATGCTGTTACTTTCCTTGACTGACCTGGTCATTTTTCTATTGCAGTGGCTTTTATTATGAGGAATTAACAACATTATCTCCCTTTTTGAGCTATTAAGTATTTTTCAGCTTTTTGGTGAATGACTGAGATGGAGGTCTACAATGGTGTAGTATGGCGTCTTGGCATTGATCATCATGCCGCGTTCCATTTGTACTCGGAGGTCGGAAATTACGAGTTCCTAGTCTGAATTTTACTGGAACGCCCGCCCAAGTGGGAAATTCCTAGTCGCAAGGTCGGAGATATTTCACTACCCCGAAGTTCATTTTCCAAGATGGCAGCACCCTGTATCAACAGTAACTGAAAGTTTTTGTTACTGTTAATTTTTAGTAATCGTTTTATTTGTTTTTCACCAATTGCCATACACACAGTACTGTCCAACTGTTGTCTGGATGCTACGGCATTAGAAGGCGTGAAAATTCACCGAAATGCGTTTTATCAACTGGTTTTGCTAAAAATGGCTAACATGGCTAGTTGTATGCTACTTGGATGGCTGACTTGTTTTCCCACTTCGGTAACTGGAATGCGATCAACTTGTTTTTACCTCGGTGTGACGTCATTCCCAGTTCCGACCTCCCACTTCCGAGCCAAATGGAACGCATGAGTCCCATTGTTGCTGACCAGGTGCATCTAATCAGAGCACTCTTAGCAGCGGTGAACGTTCTGCCATCCAAAGGACCGATGACATCCTCAATCTGGCCATGTAATGAGTTCTGTAGTTTTTTGAAGACAGAAATGTCAACATGATAAAATTAGCAAGGGCAGTGATTATAAATCTGTAATCATATTTTTTTGTAGTAGCCAGCTCTTTTTAGACAGCTAGGTATGTTATTAGTGAACTATCATAATACATGTTGTACTTGGTTTAGGGCCGGGCAATAGGACGATTACATCGACTATCGTCGATGGGAACCAACGTAATGTCAGAAACAATGTTTTGTTCAAATTGATGTTGACTCGTGCTGCCTTCTCTGGTGGCACACAAACTTGCAATTTATGGATAAAATATATATTTGAACATATAAATTCATAAAAGCCAGATGTCGCCCAGCATTAACTTGGTTAGGCTATGTTATTTGGCAGGACATAGATCACAAACTGTGTAGCTTGTTTGGCAGAAATTGCTTATTTAGCAGTCTCAAGGTGTTTAAATCTGTTTTTGGTCCCTTTATTTTTTTGTAGTTATTCAAAGCAGAAGCTCATTGGCTGACACCCAGCGCCGGCAGACAGACGGTCAGGAGAGTGAGTTTCATGAGCTCAGCCTAGTCTATCATTTTTACTTTGGTTATGTACAAGTAGATGGGCAAGTGGAAACGAGTATCAGTCCCTAATCTGCAGAAACTTCTACGGCATCACCTTTAGTACGTACAAAGGTAGCAATAGAAACAACCTGCCCCCGACACTACATGGGTGTAACTACTGGCCCCTGACTGCAAGTCAGTGTAAGCAAACTTTAAAATATGTTATCAGCATTCAAATCTTAATTTGTTCTCCACCAGCTTTCCAACGGCATTCCCATCGAGAGTTGGTTCATGGACAGGAATGACAACGAGCTCCTCAAGCTGGTCCCGTTCCTGGAGAAGCTGGTTCAGATGGTGTGTACTGCTCAGGCCCCGACACTCGGGGGTTCTTTAACTCCGGTCCTGGAATCCAGACATTTGTTTCTTTTTGTTTCTACCTGGTAGTTACGGGCACTCGTCTGGAGTCCTGATTAGAAGAGAATGAAAAACTGAAGAGATTTGTCCTTCTTGGACTAGATTGGAAACGCGCCACTGTATGCTATGTACTCAATCTTAAACCGACGCGTGTAAAGGATGTGTTGTTTCTTCTTGGTAGAAGGGGATAAAGTTTCAGCGGAGCATGTTTGTGTTTTTTCTTTTCATCGCTCTCTTCTGGAGCTGGGTACTTAGGCTGGGTAGATATTTCAATTGGTTAACGAGGTGTTGACGAGCTTGTGTGACCGAAAAGTCATCAAATGAATAGTCATTTTATAAGCATGTCTAGAAAGCTGAAATTGGACAGATGATAAATTAAAATGACCTGCATGGTAATGTCTAGAAAATGTACACATCTGATTGTGAAGCTATTTTGATTGATTTGCGAGTTGTTATACTTTGATACATGCATGTTCTCTCTCCTGCACAGAATGAGGATGTGAGGCCTTACGTCCGAGAGCGGTTTCGTCTTCACGACCTCCTTCCTCCAGACTGACGCGTGAATGCCTGAGCCAGTAGGCTAACCCATAGAAATAGAATGTATATTTTATCAGACATTTGAATTGATGTTGTAGGTAGTCTATACATTCTATGAATCCTTACTATGGGCTCACCCTCCGTTAGAAGGAGAGGATGCCTTCAAGACAGTCAAGATGAGTTACAAGTTCAACTTACTGAACTCGGGATTCCGGTCCACAACTCCACCATTACCGATTTTAACATTAAAGACACAATTACAGAGGACAATTTGTACCAATATTAAATACGAAACAGACGTTTTTTTCAATTTTTAAAGCAAAGTACAGATTGGCTATGTTTTGTATACTCATTAGCAACTGTTTTAGTCAAGTTAAAATGTACACCCTGATTAAATCTGTCCCCTTGGATTTCAAAAGGCTACTGCCTGGGGTGAGGTTTTTATTTTTTTACATTCTATTGTTATTTACCCAGAAAATTGATAAAGAACCAATTATTATTTGCAGCAAAGACCTGTGGGAAATGTTACAGGGAGAAGGAGCAATTAAGGTTAAGTTTCTTGCTCGTGGACAGAACAACAGAGCATTCACCATGTCAGACTCCAGTCATGTGCCCTAACCACTAGGCCAACTTGCCGCCCTCATCTTTGGTCATGTTCGTTAGAGCAAAAACGTTTTAATGTTTGCAATGGGAAAGATTGAGTGTTTTCGTTGGTCCAGGTTGAGTCTATAGGTTTGTGGTCAATTTCTTTTGGTTTGGTGCCTAATGAACACAACCCTGGTGACTTTGTGGGAGATGTTTCCCCGTCTGCAGCTACAGTTTTGGACTGACTCAACTGAATGTCATGCAGTATTTGACGAGTGTGAGGGCCTGACTGCTCCAGGTTAGTTTAAACAGGGATGGCCAGTCAACCCTGTATAAAATTCACACTCAATTACATGTATATATGACATGTGTATATATATTTTCTTTCTTTGAGGTTTTTAAAAGTTTTGTTTTCTTTCATGCTGTTGATTTTAGTATGCATTCCTCTTTTAGTTGACTGCCTTTTTGTTTTTGGTAAATCTTCACAAAACAGTATTTTAGTGTTTTTGTTTGAAGTTGATGCTACAGAGATGCTTTTCTGTTGTCTGCCTGCAAGTTGTGTCCCAAATGGCGCCTTATTCTACATCAGTGCACCGTCTTTATGGCTCTGGTCATAAATAGGGCACTAAATGTGAATTAGTGTGCTATTTGGATGCATGCTTTTCTAGTCTGCTTTTTAATCCCATTCATTTGTGTTTTGTGGTCTCTGTAATATGGTGCGGTTTTAAACCAATGTTATCTTTGGGAGAAATGAAATAAGAAATCATGATGTTTTAAAGTTATTTGTAATGTAAAATCTAGTAAAAGGGTTTGACTTAAACTCTTAAAAAGCCATAAAAATGGCCCAGATTTAAATTTCTAACATTTTATATTTGAAATGTCACCATGTAAAGATGTTTAAAAAACAAAGTCCCTAAGTGAACTGCTTTTCTGGGTGTGAAGAGGAAGTTAAGGCGGGGTTGGAGGCTCCTGCACTTTTTGTTTAAAAAAAAAGATACTTTTACATCCAACCCTAATGTAAAGTCAATGTTGAATCCTGTCAATTTTGTACACAAGTTATCACCTCAAAATTATGTCTGGACTATTTTAAAAAATTGTAGCACCAGCAAAATCGCCAACATTGTTTTATCTTTACATTTTGTTTTCAATGATGTTCTTAGTCTTGTGTGAGTGTGGGTGTGTGTGTGAAACCGATAATGTATGAGTCTCTCAAAGTTTGGTGGATAAAGACTGTTCCTACTGACTGTAGGACTGTCAAACCTGTTGTACTCAGTGTTACTCTATTGTTTCCTTAATCCTAAATACATTTTTTATACAATTAAATGATCTTGTTGGGATATTTAATTATACTGTTTTAACCTAAGATTTGTTTCACAATGCATATTCACGTTCAGCAACATTTTAATTCAAAGCAACTTATTCACATTCACCATGAAAATGACAGTAACTACATTTTCCTAAATCCTGATACTCAAAACCCTAAACTGAACCTAGAATATACAAAGCAGTCTCTCGTCTTTGTTCATAGGTCAGAAATTATCCATTTTGAATAGGTGTTTTTGACCGTTGGTTTTGAACATTGGATACAAGGTACATCGGGTGCGCTAATACAATGGACTGCTGAAACAGCAACTCCCACTATAGTCTATTCTAGTGAACAGTATAATTAATTCATTGTAACTGAAGTTTTTTCACAAATCGAAGAACTTGCATAACTGAAATTATGTTTTAGATTAAATAATGTTGTCACAAACTGGGGAGCAGACAGGAGAAAAATAACACCACAACACAGACCAAAACGTGTCGCGCTTCTTCCCGGAACCAAATAGTCACAAACTGTAAACCTACGGATTTCATTCACAGCACACACACAAGCAAGATGGCGGAGGGAGATTCATGGGGTAAGAATCGACCTGTGTGTAGACATCTCATTATGAAGTTAAGACTCCGAAGTACTGACAACGTTGAAAATACCGTGTTGACAGTTTAAAAGTGTCAATTGTGTGTTTTAGATGCCGACACTTTCGATCCGGACGAGCCGGTTGTCGTTACAAAGACGTCCGTGGTGGCGGACAAGTGGGAAGGCGAGGACGAAGATGAGGATATCAAGGTAACAAGCTGGACATCTGTTATTGATGTTGCCAGTTATTTAACTCGTAATCACGTCATTACTCGTTGATTTTCGAGAGCATGTGAGGACTTATTTGCAGCCTAGTTGGATAATCCCGATGATGTTACGGGCATATCGAAATGTCCAATCTGTCTGTGTTGGCTGACATCATTTTAGACTACTGCGTGGTGGTTTGCTAAGCGCAGTTGATGACGAGTCGTGTGGAGGGACTCGAGTGTCTGTCTACTCCACCGGGCCTGCTAACGTCTACTACTTGCTAACGTCTACTACTGGTACAACTTTAGTTACCCCCCGAAGGATGACAGCTCTCTCATAGATGGTTTACGATTGAGACCACACTGTTTGCCGTTATGTAGTTGAACAATGTCACTCTTATATTAGTCGTATTCTTAAGTGGTTGCTAACAGTTAATGCTTGCCAACTAGTTAATGCTTGATTTTCACTTGTTTACCAATTCTGTAGTAAATATCAGTAACTAGACGGATGGTCCAAAAGTTTCTTCATACATGTAGCTTGCTGGAGTGATAGAATGTCTACTGTGATTAGTTGTTCAATCTAGCTATTTGAAAATGTATGTAATACCTGTAAATTACTCTGGATTAACATTTGTTAAAATAATCAAATGTAAATTGTAATTTTAGCTAATGACAAATGTAATTTCAGTCAAGTGGTATTAAACAACAACTAGCTAATAGGCTAAAGAGTAATGAGTGCTTTGGTGATAAATAATGCTTAGCTAAATACAAAGAGCAGGGACTTAAACAGTTGGTTATAAAGGCTTTAAAAAATAAACTTGATTCATTAATTAGTGACTGGATGCAGTATTCTGAAGCTTCTTGTCTACTATCTCACTTGTCCTTTTGTAGGATAATTGGGATGATGAAGAGGAGGAATTGAAGAAAGCAGAAGAGATGAAAGCAGGTAACCACATTTAATAATAAATAAAATGTCACACTATATTAGTCTGTTATAGTAGTTTATGTTCAATAACATATATTCCATTCCTTTTTTAGCAGAGACAAAACTTTCAGAAAAAAAGAAATTAGCAGAAAAAATAAAAGAAAAAGAGAGTTTACAAAGGAAAAAACAGGAGGAGTTGAGAAAGAGGGTAAGTCTTCTGCTTTCGATTTTTACGTTATTATTCCCTATCAATCCTTATTAGGAAACCATAGCGCTGTGCATCTGCTTTTCCAAATCCTGATTATCTTCTGAAATTGAAAAAGTTGCATCTCATAGTATATTTCTTATTTATTACTTGGAAGTTAGAGGAGTCTGAGGAAACTGAACTCACACCAGAGGAGGAGCTAGCAGAGAAACTCCGGGTAAAGAAGCTACAGGAAGAAGCTGATCTTTTACTGGCCCAAGAAGCTTTTGGTAAGATGCCAGTATTATGGTCATTATTTAAGCAGGACTTAAGGCTTCTTTTCCAGCTGTGCCCTGTATTACAACATAAAACAAATTAATTTAAGTGATTATGTATCTTTTAAAATTGTGCCAAAAAAAGAAGCTGAAGGGTGCCCAACTACAATGTATGAATGACGCGTTGGAAAATTCGCAGTTAAAATGTGATGCATGATTGAACGTATCTAGAGGTTTCAATACTGATGTGGAACTGCTGTGTAATGGCTAATGAATTGGTGATGGTGGCTTTTCAAGATGCATCACTCACTTTGAGAGCTAGTAGGCCTTTCCTTCACAGTGTCTGTGGATTTTGTGGGCTAATGATAACATTGCTTGGTTTGTGACAGTTATTGTGTATAGAAGATCTCTGTTTGAGCCTCATGTGGGCAGTAGGTCTCTGAGTGTTACACATGCTCGTAAAGCACTACACCAGAGTATAGGGCTGACAAAGTAGCTTGCACAATTGTAAGTCTGTGCTGAAATGAAATTTCTATAAAATAAATACATTTTAACCATAAAGCTGAACCACATAACTTCCAAGATCGGGAAAGACGCTGCTCAAAAAGATTAAGGGAACACGTAATTATTATAGGATATCAATCTGTCCAGTTAGGAAGCATAAGCAATTGTGAATGAATATCACCTGTTTTGGTGCAAATCAAAGTGACAACAGATGAACTAGAGGCAACAGCAAGACAACCCCCAAAAAGGGGATGATTTTGGAGGTGGTGGCCACAGACAATTACTCTCTCCTCATCCTTCCTGACTGATTTTTCAGTTTTTCATTTTGCTAGTGTCCTTTTCAATACTGGTAGTATGAGGCAGTACCTGCAGCTCATTTAGGTTGCACAGGTAATCCAGCTCCTCCAAGATGGCACATCTCTATGTGGCGTTGCAAGGTATGCTGTGTCTCCCAGTACAGTCTGAAGAGTAGGGCCATTATACGAGGAGACCTGGATATCAATCAAATTTATTTATAAAGCCCTTTTTACAACAGCAGTTGTCACAAAGTGCTTTGACAGACACCCGGCCCGAGACCCCCAAAAGCAAGCAACACAGGTGATGCACAGTGGCTAGGAAAAACTCCCTAGTAGGAGGGACCTAGGAAGAAACCTAGAGAGAGGCCAGACTCCAGGGGGTGGCCAGTCCTCTTCTGGCTGTACCGGGTGGGGGATCTGAAGGTACACAGCCCATTGTAATAAGGTCACTTTGTTTATCAGTGTTCAATTATTGTCCAGCAATGAAGATATGATGGGTGGACTGTGACCATAGTCTTTATGTAGCATCAATACAGTTTGGTGGTCTTGCGAAGGAAGACCGTGAAGCCGCCTGGAGATGAAGGTTGGCGTCATCGGGTGGAAACGGGATCATCAACCGCAGTGAGAGAGGGCCGTCAAAGGGCATCAACTCATCTGCACGACTGCTATCTGCTCCTTTGTGTGAGGAGGAACAGGAGAAGCACTGCCAAAGCCCTACAAAATGACTTCCAGTGGGCTACTGGTGTGCATGTTTGACCAAACTTTTAGAAACAGACTCCATGAGGGTGGCACAAGGGCTTGACGTTCTCTAGTGGGACTTGTGCTCACAGCTTAGTATTGTGCAGCTTGTTTGACATTTGCCAAAGAATACCAGAAGATGAATTGCTAATGTTAGCTGTTGTGAAACTCTTCCGGCTGCACTGACACACAGCTGTGTTTAAACAGTGAAAGTGCTGATTCGCTGTTAATACTTCATCAAAAACGTTGTCTAAAGTACGCGCATAAAGGTTGTCATCAAAAACGTTGTCTAAAGTACGCGCATAAAGGTTGTCATCAAAAACGTTGTCTAAAGTATGCGCATAAAGGTTGTCATCAAAAACGTTGTCTAAAGTACGCGCATAAAAGTTGTCATCAAAAACGTTGTCTAAAGTACGCGCATAAAGGTTGTCATCAAAAACGTTGTCTAAAGTACGCGCATAAAGGTTGTCATCAAAAACGTTGTCTAAAGTACGCGCATAAAGGTTGTAATCAAAAACGTTGTCTAAAGTACGCCCATAAAGGTTGTCATCAAAAACGTTGTCTAAAGTACGCGCATAAAGGTTGTCATCAAAACTGTTGTCTAAAGTACGCGCATAAAGGTTGTGAGTTATTGCATAGACATCTACCATATTGACATTCAGTCTTTGACTTTTACTCAGTGATGCTGGCAGCACTCAGGAGTTTCTTTTTCAAAATAAAAGCCACATTGACATTTAACACGTTGCAAGGCATTCCAAAAATGGCCTTTATTTTAAAAAGGAAAATCCTGAGTGCTGCCAGCGTTTTTGCTGCTGGAAGAACAGCAATGAAGGTTTGTTTGCCCATCACTATTTTTAATAGCTAAACAAAGCAATCACGTGTTTTATTCAACTGTGTGTGACAATGGTAGAAATTCAATGAGCAACAGTATCAGAAGAATTTAGAAGCATTGCGCAGGAATGTTTCTTTCAAGTGGGAATTAATTTCATGTTTCTCAATTTCTGACCCTTTATTTACATACATGAATGAATGTTAAGTGTTTGAACTGCAACTGCTAGCAAGTGCCGGATATTTTCCAGAAAGAAGTGACTGTTACCATGGTAACTGTAACGCTGTAGCGAAAACTTGTCATATCTTGTTTCTTGGTCACAAAAGCAAAAAGAAAATGCAACAGTATACCATTTTATTTCTAACTGGGAATATATAAATTATTTGAGACAATGTTGTGACTATTCCACAGAATGATTGATGAGACCAACATTTAACTTAATGGTCACAACCACAAATACTACGTTTAAAGGAGTCGTCAACAAGGCCTATGAAAAAAGTATGTGAAGCATGTAGCTGGATCTCTGATGTTGTGGTAGTGTGAGCTTCAGTAGTATAGGGAATTTAGTCAAAATTGATGGCAAGATGAATACAGCATGTTCTCAGAAAATATTGGAGGACAATTTGCATTCATCAGCTTAGAAGCTGGGCTAGCCATGGGATGCACTTGGACATTCCAACATGACAATGACCCAAAACAAGGCCAATCTGACCCTCCAGTGGTTACAGAACGTGAAGGTTCTGGAGTGGCCATCAGTCTCCTGACCTCAATATCATGGAGCCACTTTGGGGAAATCTGAAATGTGCAGTTCATACGAGGCAACCCAAGAAGAATTTTTGCCAAGAAGAACTGAGATAATAAAGGGCCTCGTCCACAACTATCACAGGATGGCAAGCTGTCATTGATGCTAATTGGTGCTATATTAAATAAACTTAATAATAATAATAATAAGACTGCAAGCTGTCATTGATGCTAAAGAGGGCAATAAACAGTATTAAGATCTAAGGGTATGCAACATTTTTGGACAACAACAAATTTGTTTAATGATTGTGCTATTTTGTGATGCCTTTATAGTTTAATTTAAATCACATTTTTTATTTAATGTTTTGCCTGGTCTCGGTTTTCTTTAGAAAGGCTGTATTTTGAAACAACTTTTACTCCTTTTCTGTTAAAAAAAAATGCATATTTAATAGAAACATTGGGCAGATACAGTATGCTTCCAACATATATTTTTAGTGATTTCATTCAGAAAATTTCAAATTTAATGAAAATGTGTATTTTAACTTGCTCAAGTGCACAACATTTTGACCTTGTTGGTGGCATTATAGTCTCTACGTCAAGTCTAGATGCGCTACTAACTGTGGGTCACACAACATAGACAGTCATTTAATAAGTACTTGGCACAATTAGATCTGCACAATCTCCTGTAGTCTTGGCCAGCAGTGGCTCAAATACACAAGGATACTCTGTTCCTGTTTTGTTTTCTGCACTGATTATTTGGTCCAATCACAAATTGGCAAAGTCTGTGTTTCAACATGGTAGAAGGAACACAATAAATGAGAAGTATTGAAAGGGATTTAGCTTAGGCTTCAAAATTGTTTTTCACACTGTTCATAGCTAGCCAAATACAGCAATGCACGTCGTATAAGCACACCAATAAAAGTGGTAAATTTTAGCATGCTATTTATATTTTAATATTTACCCCTCCCTATAATTTTTAACCTTAAACTTGTTCTTAAACTCAACTATCATATGAGTGGAATTTGGGAATAAATTAATAATCCTGGAATGTTGCTTAGATTGTCAACCTACTTGAAATTAATTGAAAGTTTCCTTCTCCCAAACATATCAGGTGTGGTAAACAATGTCAAAGGAATTGACGCTGTAAGCCCCTCCTCTAAAGATGACTTTACAGAGTTTGAGAAATTGTTAAAAGACAAGATATCCCCGTTTGAGAGTTCCATACACTACTCTGGCTTCTTAGAGTCATTGTTTCGAGATCTATGTCTCTCATGTGAGTATAGAGCACAATCTACACTGTGTCAAGGTTTTGTGTGAAATACGTTTATTATTGTTTAAATGGCATTACTTCCTTGTTCACCAGTTACACTTAATTTTGTTGCAGTGGAGGTGGAGGATTTGAAAAAAGTAAGCACCTCCCTGACTGTGTTACTGGGTGAGAAGCAGAAACAGGAGAAGGTAAGAAATGCCTGGTCACTTCATATTACAGAAAAGTACAGGAAATCATCCACTTTTAAATGATAATCTTTGTTCGAAGAACAAGATTGCATAACAATGTGAAATGATATGCTTCAGGCCCTATTTACGAAGAAAAGTTTACAGGCGAAATGTGTAATGCCTGCAGTATACGTAATGCACCCGACCGGGGATTTTGAGCACGCGAGCCAAGGGTGCGCACCATTCTTTTCAGTGGCGTGCGACAAAACGGAAACAGGAAACATGGACGAGTTAGATGACACAGTAAACGATTCATAATAACACTGTAAATGGTTCATAACAACACAGTTAAGATAATCTTAGCCACTGTTGACATTAACGTTAATGCTGCTGCCAGTTCTGCCATCGTTTACCTTTTTCTTCTAGTCCCTGAAAATATCAAAGTCTGTAGCCTCTCAGTTGCGACACCTCTGTTCAGGAGAAGACTGCAACTTGTGTCACGAGCACCACGCACATGTTTAAATGGTTACGGCGCTCCCATGATGTCACTCTGGCACGTGCCAGGTCGGGAATCTGTAGTATACTGTGCGCTTAACTGTTGTCTGTCTGTACTAACTGTCCGGTCCTTCCGTTCCAACAGCAGTTGAATAAAGGGAAAAAGAAGAAGAAAGGAGTGGTTCCTGCTGGTGGCATGAAGGCCAAGATGAAAGATGATTTAGCTGACTATGGAGAGTTTGATGGGGGCTACGCGCAAGACTACGAAGACTTCATGTGACCTTACCCTTCATCCAAGGCCACTCTGTCCCTTGTGTAGTGCCCTGCCTTTGTCTAGCATTCTGGTCAATAGTAGTGCACTACGTAGGGTGCCATTTGTGATGCTCCCACTGTCTTTCCCAGCAATCTTCAGAGCATCAAGCCCTTAACACCCAGAGTGCTGACTTATTAGTCTACTGCTCAAAGCCATCCCGTGACAGCAACCTGTACGTTGCTCGTCACACACCATAAGTTCCTGAATGACTGGTTTGGTAAAGAACAAAAATGTCTGGTTTTGGCGGAGTTGTTTCCAACGTTAGACATGACCTACGATTCCTCAACTGACTGCATAGTAATGGAACCACAATAGGACTGTAACCTTTACCATAAGACTGTTCTGGGTTCTAAAATGTATCACCTCCTTGACTATGGAATGGTGAGGTGTTTAATAGAATTCTAGAACTCCTTGTGTGTTTTTCCCCAATTCTGGAATTAATTCTATTCGATCCATAAACAATGTGAATTGCTACTGTTTCATCACTGCAAAGAAATAAATAGGATGCTATATCCAAATAACATATTTATTATGGATTATTACATGTACTTTATGTATTCTACTTGAAGTATGGAAGAATAGCATATTAACTGCTATTAATTTGGTAGGAGGGAAAGGTCCCACATTTGTTGCGTTACATATTTTAGCTTAAATACGGATTACATTAGAATTAGCAGAACATGTCCAAATGAGACAAACTACTTGAAAAAAACTACATTGAGATGAAACAGTCAGGTATTCTGAATAATCTGTTTTCGTTGTTACATTTTGTTGATTGAACATTATATTCCTTGATTACACAAGCGCACACCTTAACATTTCTAGTTTAACCAAAGATGTAATTGAAAGGAAATGTGAGGTTTGCAAGCATACAAAACACACTGGTTGTGTAAACAGGTCAAAATAATGTATCGCGATGAAATGAATGATGTAACCATAGTCTGAACATGCCATATTTAAAGATATGACAGTCCTGGTTTTCAATAAATAGTGTTTGGGCTGTGGTCATGGTTAACAGGTCCTGTGTGCACAAAGATTCTCAGATGTCCTGATCTACAGCAGGATTTGGTGATCTTTTATCTCATATATGGAGAAGCCAAACCTAGAGCTGCACTGCTACTCTGCGTTTACATCTGATCTTTCACTAATAAGAACTGCTTTGAAAATAAATGTGAAATGATCTAATGTGATTGGTCAAACATGCAGCCTCTGAGACACATCCCATACAACAGTACATGAATAATCCGCCCACTGATTTTAAGCACCAATCCTTGGTCTACTTGTCCTAGATTTACACATCTTGCATCAAGTGAGGAACATCTGTTACGAATGGGCCACCAAATGTATTAGAGTAGAACCTTGTACTGAGATCGGTTGATTTATTTTTCACATTACATTTTCTGGGTTGGCAATGGAAATAGGAACATTATATTAAAGACTGCTTTTTTATTATGCACCCAATTGATTAAAATCATTATTAAAATGATGAGTGGCTTTTTATTTATTTAGATCATATAAAAAATATTATCAAATATTAGTTCTTCTGGATATGTGAATAGGTTAGTCTTCTAAAGGTGTTTCAAACATAAGGAAGAGCAAATATCTATATTAAAACAGTTAAATATTGTTAAAGGACTGAAAAAAGACATTTTTGCACCCATCATAAGTATTGACCTTAAATGGTCAGCGTTGTAGCAGTTGGTGAATGTTAAGTGTTTGGCCTCAGAACGTGCCGGTTAGTTTATAGGCACACGACTTGATCGATTTTTATTACAGATTTTAACACTTGTGCAAAACCGATGAGGGTTTTCAGATACCATGCCAATGGCCTAATCTTGTCCCTACCTCTTAAAGGACAAGTCTGTATCGGATCTCATTGATTGCCCTTCTTGTTTGTAGTCACGTGACTATTACAAGGGGTCTTTGTCTGCGACACCTGTCGTGGATCAAGCTTATCTAACAACCAAAAGGAATCTTTCAAAAAGAAAGCTTTATTTGGAGAAAATAATATGAAAACAACAAAGAAGATCATAAAGATAAAGGGTTGATGGATAATTAACTGCAGGTTTGACTCTACAACCTAACTCCCTCCATCCATTGGCTGCCATCAGGGGTGGAGAAGTTTAGCTGGTGACATCCACCAGCCATATAAAGGGTCACGCAAACCCTCTGCTCCCATACCACCGAAATGATCGTCAGTCTGAGACACGCACTGGTGTTTTGGGTGTCAGCAGCCGCCGCCACCCTGGGGGTGCCGGGGTCAGAGGCCTTACAGCTGGGGGGCCCACAGACTCTTCATGCCCTCCACTGCCCTCCCTGTGAGAGGATCCACTGCACCCCCCGCCGGGCCCTCATGCGCCACTGTAAAGGTGGGCTGGCCACGGGGGTCTGTGGCTGCTGTCCGGCCTGTGCCAGGACGGTGGGGGAAAGCTGCGGGGGGGCCTGGGACTACCTGGGGAAGTGTGACGAGGGGCTGGTGTGCGTCTACCAAGGGCCTGTCTCGCCTTCTGAGAGGAAACCAGATGTGGAGGAACGCAAAGGCATCTGTAAAGCAGGTAGGGCCCAGTGACTGCATTCTCCATGTCTCTCATAGTGCGCTGCTCCAATGGTGATGACAATCCATCCTTTTTACTTTTGATGTATTATTATTTAACTGTACAAACATATACATACAAATGTCTTTTACCTCTTCGGCCCTTACTTGTTTCAGGCCTCTGAGCCGTGATTGGGGGGTTTCAGTAAAAAATAAAATAATAACCGATACACAAAGGTGCCAAATTAAAGGAAAAAACCTACCTCAAGTGTCTCAGTGAGGTGTTGGGCCTCCATGAGCCCCCTGAACCGCTTCAATGCACCTTGGAATGGATTCTACAAGTCTCTGGAACTCTACTGGAGGGATGGAAAACCGTCCATTCTTCCCCCCAAAAATGTTCCTCTATTTGGTGTTTTGATGATTGTGGTTGTGACACCTTACACGTCAGTCTGAGATCTCCCATGTGTTCAACTGGGTTGAGATCTGATGGCCATAGCATATAATTCACAATTTTCATGTTTATCAAACCATTCAGTGATTCTTTGTGCACTGTGGATGGGGGCACGCCCATCAGGATAGAAATGTTTCACCAGGGGATAAAGGTGATCACGCAGAATAACTTTGTAATGAGTTGCAGGGACCCTTCACTCTAAGGGAACAAGTTGACCTAAACCCTGTCAGGAAAATGATCCCTACTGCATTTGTTATTTCATTCCACTCCATGAGTTTTTAATTTATCACCCGTCTATAGATTCCTATTTCTAAAAGCCCCCATGAGCCTGGATCTGTGCAGGAGACAATCCAATTACTAGAAGTTGGTTATTATGACCACAATCACTACACGTGCAGTGTAATACTATACTACATAACCATGAGGCATGATGCAACTGCATTAGTTTTGAAACACCTACTCAATCTTCGCATGGAATCATAGTGTTAAATATGTCCTCTAAATGCAAGATGTGAAATTTCAAATGTTTATGAGGCAAATTCAAAATCAGTAAAATGTGCATTTAATACATTTAGATGTAGCGTACTCTCTTGGTCTGCAAAGTCGTATGCATATAAAAAATTGGCACCTATGACGTAGTTCTAATTTTACGAGCTGTGAAATGCGATAGTGTCGGCGTCAAGGCTTCCTTTGATTCAAAGACACATTCTCGTGTATCAGTTAACAGTTAACAGATAATTAGCCGGTTATCTTGACCCACGGTGAAATAAATGGTCTGTCTTCTCCTGTCATTTTTATAGACAACCATTCAATTGTTGCAGATTTACGGTACTGTAGGATGTAAGACTACTGTAGGATGTAAGACTACTGTAGGATGTAAGAATACTGTAGGATGTAAGAATACTGTAGGATGTAAGAATACTGTAGGATGTAAGACTACTGTAGGATGTAAGACTACTGTAGGATGGACGACGACAATAACCTACAGCCCAAATCCGAATGTTTTGAATATCTGTTGTATATCGGCTACTATTGATTCAATGTAACTGGTCAAGAGATGAATTACACTGTACTTCATTTTACACTGTACTTCTAGTTTTAGTTATACAAGATTAACATAAATGGTAGTGAAGGCCTAGTTTCTGTGTGGTTTTAACATGAATGATAGTGAAGGCCTAGTTTCTGTGTGGTTTTAACATGAATGATAGTGAAGGCCTAGTTTCTGTGTGGTTTTAACATGAATGATAGTGAAGGCCTAGTTTCTGTGTGGTTTTAACATGAATGATAGTGAAGGCCTAGTTTCTGTGTGGTTTTAACATGAATGATAGTGAAGGCCTAGTTTCTGTGTGGTTTTAACATGAATGGTAGTGAAGGCCTAGTTTCTGTGTGGTTTTAACATGAATGGTAGTGAAGGCCTAGTTTCTGTGTGGTTTTAACATGAATGGTAGTGAAGGCCTAGTTTCTGTGTGGTTTTAACATGAATGGTAGTGAAGGCCTAGTTTCTGTGTGGTTTTAACATGAA